>MJUU01009660.1:64160-75053 GCA_002080025.1 Modiolus philippinarum
TATCGCCTTTAAATGGGACTATGATAAAACATATCAACAAAATCCGATATATCCCTCATTTGGTGGTTTTGTATATGTAAAGTTAGATTATAGCTATATTAATGGACTGAAATCGAGCTATAGAAAAAAAATTGACTATTGATTTTTCCTTCATAATTTGGCAATTGGTTCTCCTGGCGACCTTCTTCTGAAAGCCAAGGAGAAAATAGGGGGTCCATGTGCTTGTTTTTAAGATATTTGAGAAAAACTGTAAAAATATATCACAAAATATTATTTTGGCGGTAAATGACGTTGCTTTGTTTTTCTCTCAGTATAACGTCCGTCATTTTTACCCGCCAATTTTTCTAAGTTCTGCTTGCATTAGTTCATCAAGTGATAGAGTTTCACAAATATTTGTTTGTTATTGGTAGTCGCACGTTATACATGCCAAATTCAGTAATGGTCTCACATGATGCAAGACAATAAATGTATATTTGAGAGTGCGGTCTATCTTCGTGTGACCCACACATACGATGATGTCCATTTATGTAAATTCGGTTGAGTCTAAATAATTTAAATAACATTCGGCCAGTTACATGCAAGTACTAGTTAACAGTAGAATGTAGTTGGCTGAGGAGGATGAGTTCCTAGTGACTCGTGTCGAAAAATCTATCAGAGTAATAATCACAATGTTTGTTTGTAGTTTTGTTTGCTAGGAACTTTGTCTCCTACGCATGAGGGAGTTTCTTTAGTTTCATTAGTTTTTGTATTCAAGTGTTACAGCTTGGAATATTAGGACAATGAAGTAGCAACCTGAATTGCCGTAATAAAGGGACCAAATTAATAAAATGAGAGAAAAAAAACCCCAAAAAACAGCACATTTAATCCTAGAAGGTACAGAGGATGGACCGGGTATTTTACCAACTATTTAACCAGTTTGATGTCTCGTAAATTAAACTAATCCTGGTGTATTTACTTTGTATAGTTTAGTCTACAGTTGTGCGACTTGTTCAAATACACAACCCACCATTCACGTTGCATCAGTACATTTCAACGTTTTCCGGAACCCAGCAACCATATACATTTATCTAGGTGTAAAATTTAAGACTTATTTGTGAATGCAATAATAAAGCGTTCGTTGTTAATTTTTTACATTGTATATTAATCTAAAAGATGAGTTGTAAGTAAGATCCTGGATAGTGCATTTCGCCGTAATGAATAAACTGGTATGGGTACGTTTCAAAATAATACTGTCCTTTTCCCGCGAGTTCACGGCCATGTTTTGAGCGACGTCACGAAAATCGGGAAAACGTTACCACTCCGCATGACAACGGTATTATCTCCCCTGTAACTGTATCGTATGCCCTTAAGAATCATTGATTTAAACATGAAGTGTAAAATTCAAGGTCATAATTCCCTATTTATGCAATTGAAATTGTGACGTCAAAATTTCACCTTCTCTTTAAATAGTTTATTTTTTTAAACTACAGTTCAGAAAATTACACTGAAATAAACAATACATCGGCAAACGAATATCGAAGCAAAACGAGGAAAGGGGGAAATTCTAAAATCATAAACTTCACAAGATTCTGAGTTTATCATTGAAATTTTCATTAAAATCGGATTAGAATTGACTTCACTATCAATTTTTGAAAAAAATGTAGTTTTATATAGAATATATAGAGAGAAAAAAACAAGTGACGAATACTTTTGGCCACCCCCTGTATCATAATGCGCATAATGGAGATATATGACATAATGTTAAGTGATTCAGACGATGATTAGTCTTATATAACAGACGTTTTGTGCAAACGTAGTAAATTATATAAGCCAATCCGATGCCTTGTGTTTTGCTTTGATTAAGATACTGTATAATTCTGATTTGGAACAGACAACTATCATGTTCTCTAAGGTCTTGTAAAAGAATGTTGTCAGCTTTTACAGATTTTTTTCATGTTTTGATTTGATCTGAGCTGAAGTGACATGAATTGTTGACATGGCCTTTTACAGAAGTTGAGTATTTATTCGGTATTTTTTCATTATGCAAAAAATAAATTAACAGTAATTTCGGTATTTTGTTGTTTGTTATTATAGATTTGATGAATTGAATTACATTCTAATATCAATGTTTTATTTTTACAGCGGGAAATGTTACTTAGTCAAATTGATAAAGGCACGAGAGATTACGAAGTAGAATTAAAGCCCGAAACAGAAGAGGCTATGACAACATCAGAGAAAGTTGACTTTCTTTTATCTAAAAACTCTGAAAATATCGAACTGCTAAACAATTCCAATGACGCAAAGATCACAGGGGACAATTCAACCTGATTGGTTGTTATATGAAGATAAATATATTATCTTTGTTTATCAATCAAATTTTTTCTTCAATTAGAGAGAAACAAAATGATATCAGAAATAACGCAATACAGGAAGTGTTTCATTGTCATTTTGATTAAAAATATATGTATTCAAAACGAATTGGTACAGAAAACGGAAGTTATAGTAGTATTATAAAACATAACGTAACCGGTATTGAAAATCCGTAATAACAAAAGTTGAGAGTTCACACTGTTTATACGACCGCAAAAAATGTTTTGAGGTCGTATATTGGTATGATACTGGAGGCGTCGTCGGCGTCGTCGTCGGCGTCTGTAGACTCTTCGTTTCCGTGCAGTAACTTCAGTTTTAGTTGATCAATCCTTATGAAATTTTAACATAATGTTTCTTGTCACAAAAGGAAGGTTGGGATTGGTTTTGGGTATTGTGGCCCCACCCGTTTTTTTTTTTAAAAAGCACCAAAAGGGCCAAATTAGGTGTTTTCATATATTGGGCTGAAGAATATTTATTATTCATCTGATTTTGATGGGGTTTCTTTCAGTGTGTTCCTAAGGAAATTTCTAATCGGAAGTATGCCAACGGATTTCATGTCATATGGTAGTACCGTTGATGAGATAAATGGGTCCAAAAAGGGGAAAATCTCAAAAATCTATTTTTTTCATTTTTTGTCCGATTTTGATGCAGTTTTTTTAGATTCCTTATGAAAAATATATAAAGCGCTAAACTATTATTTTTTGGTAACTTGTTTCGTTTCCAAGCTATGAGGGCCGAACGGGGCAAAATTGCAAATTCGAGGATTACCTGAAATTTTTATTTTTTATCGGATTTCGATGGGATTTTTTTCTTTGAATTCCTCTTGATATAAGCTTTCAGTGCTATGTCAACGGATTTAGCGTAACTCTTACCGTTTCCGAGCTACAAGGGGTCAAAGGGGCCAAAATTGCAAATTTTCTAAATATGTGAAATCTTTATTTTTCATCGGATTTCGATGGGATTTTTTTCTTTGAATTCCTCTTGATATAAGCTTTCAGTAGCATGCCAACGGATTTTGCGGAGCTCTTACCGTTTCCGAGCTACAAGGGGTCAAAGGGGCCAAAATTGCAAATTTTCTAAATTTGTGAAATCTTTATTTTTCATCGGATTTCGATGGGATTTTTTTCTTTGAATTCCTCTTGATATAAGCTTTCAGTAGTATGCAATGGATTTTGCGTAGCTCTTACCGTTTCCGAGCTACAAGGGGTCAAAGGGGCCAAAATTGCAAATTTTCGAAATATGTGAAATCCTTATTATTCATCGGATTTCTATCAGATTTTTTCTTTGGATTCTTCTTGATATTAGCTTTCAGTAGTTAGTCAACAAATTTGGCATAGCTTTTCCCGTTTCCGAGCTAGAGGGGCCAAAGTGGCCAAAAAATGCAGCTGATTCAAGCTCTTTATTGTGTCCATTTAATTACTGTATCAAGCTCTTTACTGTGTCCTAACTCATTTTGAATTACATTTGTTCAAATTTCAGTATTCGACATGCTGCGGTCGTATCATGCTGCGCTCGGCGTAGCCCTTTATAATTGTTGTATTTGTAGAGTTTGAGTTTTGTGGTTGTGTAGCGTACTTGGTCATGTGTCTTTTGGCGTTCTTACTTTTACCTTGTCTCTGGACTTAACGGCATCAAAGGCTACATTGTAGTTTTTCATCTTCGTTTTCATTTATATACTTCAGCTATCCTCCCTAAAGTTTATCACAGACAGGTGTTGGTTCGCTTTATTCTTTCTATTGTATCGCATTGTAACTAGATGTTATAAAGATGTTTAAAGGAATTCAAGAAAGTTTAGAGAACAAACCTTGGCACCACATTGTTTTTGAAAACAGTATACAGATTTTTTTCACATTTACTAGATTTTTACCTTTGCTTTTAGTATTATCATTCACTCCTCGACCATGTGATCTACGACGGTGTAATTTCGGAGAGAATCGCACTGAGAAATGTTTTACCTGACCCATAATATCGTCATTTAACCCTATTGGATAAACTTTCTGCATTGTTTTTAACCAAGATGGTCAACTTTCCCTACTAGATCTTTCGAATTCTCTCTGATTGGTCTGGGAGTTTTTGGACAAAACTGAACTGCACTATAGAATCTATTTTTTTAAAACGCATACGATAGAAGTGGTTGGTAGATCGTTGTAATGGACGAAGGGTTTCTTATACGTCCTGGATTCACCTCAGGTAATCAAATATACCAAGCTGGGCGTTTTTCATGAGACGTCAATAGGGTATCCGATGTGTAATTTCCTGTCATTGATATTCGATTGAATTATTGATACAATATACTTTATGCAAATCTTCGAACTGTTTTGACACAAAAATACCCACGTTGCATAATAAACTGTATTTTGTTATGCTGTAAACGTGTTTAAAGGAGTAATGAAATGAAAGGGACAACAGGAAACACCTACAATGGCTGAAAATTATAGTTACGTGCCACAATATGCTAGGGAACTACACAGGAAAGACAAGCATAAGACAAAAGACAAACGTAAACAATGATAGGAACTCAGGACAGCCGGACTTGGTACCGGCACTAGCAAAAGCCAGCGGTAGGGTTAAACCGGTTTATTGGTACCCAAACCTCCCCTATAACTGTCCAGTTTCCCTATATTTTAGTAAACATACCAATAAAACCCAATAAACTCACAAAACCAGCATTAGAATCTAATAATTTGGGAATTTATAGTGTATAAATAGTATAGTATAAATGAAGTACTTATTGGGTCCGTGTTGTTCATTTGTGTGTGTGTGTGTGTGTCTTCATTTTTCTTTTCTGTGCTGTACTCATGTTGTGTCTCTGTTTCTTTGTTGTTTCGGATGTTGCCATTTGTCCTTGGATTATTCGTTTTGGATTGACGGTTTGGTTCTTACTTACCTTACACTAGAATAAACAAAAAAGGATGTTGAGTAAATGCAATAAGCATCTACAAATACATAGTTATGTCAATTGAACAACGTTTTAATTGTTGTTCTTCATCTGGAAGTCACCATAAGGCCTTCAATGATGAGCTTTACTTATACCTCAAAGTAAGTTCAATGCGGCCCTAAGCAGTGGCTTGAGCGGAATTCATTGATAGACGAAGGCATTAATACCAGAAGTATTGAAATAGGAAGCAAAATTCAATACCCATGACATCTACGAAGTGCAATATCCGAATTGAAGCCTCAGTATTTTAAGGTATTTTCGTTTAATTGTATATCATAAAAACTAACCAAGTGGAAATGATGTATTAGATATATTAACATACCTTGGTATCATAAGTGGAAAAGCTTTTATTCCACTGAGTGCAATCAGCTTTAGTATATTAAGGAGTATATTGACGAATTGGCGAATTGTTTAGACAATAAAAACTGTACATGGCAAGTTTTGTTATACTGTTTATGTGTTTCGGGAGGTAACCCCTTTTCCGGAGCATAATAATCAAATAATAAGAAAAGCCATTATCAAAAATAGTCTGAATGAAGTCTGAATGAAGTACTCACTACATAAAGCTAAATCTAGTATCAAAGATGTCCGCTGAATGCAATAAATGAAATGAAACCTCATTATTTTTTCGGGGTTTGAATCTAGATAAAACGCAAGCATGGTCAAATTTCTTGTCGAACAAATTTGACTACAAGGCTTAAAAATACTCTCGGGAATCTCTGGTCAACCAGACAGTGGCTTGATTTAAGTGGTTGTTAAATACAATAAATAAAAATTGTATATAACGGAAGTGTACACGTTTTTTTAGGGAAGTAACCTTTCAGCAGTATTGGAATCAAATGATTTGGAAAGCCAAAAATCTCGATATACATGTAGGTAACCAAATCCAGTACCAAGGACATCGACCGTCTGCAATACTCGGAATGATGGCAAGTGAGAACCGAACCGTCAGTTAAAAAAAATAACCAAAAGACAATAATGTCATCATTGAAAACACAAAAATACAAAAAAAAAACATAGAAAAGAGAACGGACACACACATACAGATGAACCACACAGACCCACATGGAAACAGCATCATCTGCTTCTCACAGGATATCAGCCATGCTGATTATGTCAAATCCGGAAGTGAAGTAAAATTCGGTAGAGAAAACAACTCCAAGCCCCCAAAAGTGAAAGACCCACAGCTACAAATGTAACTTAGAAACAGACATCCCACAGCTGTCCACACGACTGCGATGTTTACCACACATTCCTCACCCCGCAGCGATGACACACCCTTGATCAAGTAACCTATATCTGTGAGCAACCGGGTTTAAAAGGTAAATTGGGGGGATAACAAAATAACCGAACAGAGTCGTAAAGAGCTGAAATCCATGAACAAGGCTGTCATTAGAAATGGTCGTGAGGGATTTTAACGGCGGTTAAGCATTGAGAAGAGATCGTGAAGGATTTGGTGACACCATAGTGAGGGATGTTTATCGAGAGAAATCTTACGAGGTCACATTTTATTTCAAAATATCTATCTATTAGGGCAGCTATTCTCTTAAATATTTATGTCTGTCAAAATGGTTTAACTTAGTTAATAGAAGTGTATCGAAATAAAAGTTTATAAGTCTTCAGTTTTTGCACATTTTCAAAAGGCGTCATCGTCATCAACATTTTCAAGGACTACAAAATGTAAACAAAGGCATATTTTTGCAAGATTGTAAAGATTTGGTTGATATCTATTTGTATGTTCATACAGTAATCATAACTACAATATTTGTGCAAAATTGTATCCCAAAATATATTTCCAAAATACAAGCAAAAAAATATTATTCCTAAAAAAGTGCAATTTCAGATCGTGAGGGATTACGTTACACCTTTTTATGATCGTGAGGGATGAGATTATAAAAAGTTCGTGGGTGTGAATGTGTAAATATATGATATATTATGAAACTCTGTCTGCAAATTATAATGACTTCCGAACAAGCATCTTATATTGGAATAAATAGCGTAACAGGCACCAGAAACTAAAACGGATGTCTCAAATAAGGGAAAATGTTTAGAACAAAAAAAAAAAAAAAAAAAAAAAAAAAAAAAANAAAAAAAAAGAAACGATAATCATAATCACACCACAAATATAAATAATAAGTTAGGTCTTTATATATATGGCAAACTAAATGTAACAAAAAAGGCAAGCAAATGGAACTAAATTTAAAATGAAATAAAACCAAAAACACGAACGAACGAAATCTAAAAACGGCATGTATGAGATTGTGCTCTGGGATAGTAAGAACCCTTTGACAAATTTATATGTCATCATGGTAACTTACATATACGATTTTATCTGCACATTAATTATTGCTGACTGCAATACAACGTTTGACTTCATCTATTCACGTAGATGCATCTGTCAATCGCCAAAATACCTCGGTCCTATTGAACATATATATATATCCTTTGACACTGCTCTGCGTACGAGGAATTAATTTCGAAATGGCCATCCAAATGGAGAAAAATGAAGACACACATATATATACAACACGTTTACCCAAACAAAAACTAAGGTTGAGACCAGGCCTGAGGGTCATGAAATTTAGACAGCTAGCCTTCCTTTCCAAGACAATAGCTTCAAATTTATATAAGATTATGCATGATCCCAAATCAAGAAAAAAAATTATTTTGCAAAAAAAATGAAACATTAAGCATAAGACAATTCATAATACCGAGGCCAGGTGCACCGATAGAGTAAGCATCTCCTGTTTCTTATAGAACAAACATTTCACATCAGGTAGAAGTCAAATTCGGTAAACGTGGAGGTAACAAATCAAACTGTCAAAAGCTAAGGTCTGTGCACATCTTTCTCACATATATCCCATAGTGATCAACAAGTTCATGTTGTCGACTATAAAATTAAAATTGGAATTTTTGTCTTTATATTTCAAATTATTTTTCCCCGGATAATTATAAAACAGAGTGACAGAAGAGTATGGATTAAATACACATTAAAAATATTTCCAGTTTAGGCAAAGCTCAGAACACAATTGAATAAACAGTGAAATTACAATACATTGTAATTCTGTACATGGCCATTTTTTTCATTCTTCTTCCTATTGATGTTCGTGATTTCTCTCTAACATTTTTGCACAATGTCTCCTCATGTATATATAGAAATGTAGTTAATCAAGAATTACCTATTCGACAAAAAATGTGAATGCCACAGGGTTATATTTGTGCACATGTGTTTTTTGTTTATTATTTTCATGGACATTTCTAGAAACTAGTGTCTTCTTCCTATTTTAATATCAAATGTTATTTTATTTTACACTAAACTGCTTCAAAGACTCATGCTCACATTTCTTTCAGTGTTTAAGCCTAATAAAAAGTAAGATATTTAGATAATGTTGATTTTATGTGTTATTTCCTTAAAAAATAAAATTGAAAACTGAAATAAGAAATGAAGAGATATGGAGTAAATGCATATGAGACAAACCTCTACAAATACATGTTAATATAAAGCAATGGAACAAAGCTTTCATTTTTGTTCTTCATCTTGAAATAACCATAAGGCCTTCAACATTGAGCTTTGCTCATACCTCATAGTAAATTCAAGACGGCCCCTTGCACTAATTGAGTGGAATTCATTGGCCATGCTTATCATTCATGAATGCGGTGTCAACAAACATAAAATTAATTGGCAAAATGTACAATCGCTGTCATCCGTTGCCCGACAAAAGACTCACAGAGGACAATCACAACACATAAACAAACACAGGGCATTTATCGAGTCAAAAGTAAGGAAACTTGGCATAATAAAAACATGAGATGTGGGCTCAACAAACAGGTGGTCAGAATAATAATTTGATATTAAAAGATAATAAAAAATTCAAATTTCATATATGCCAGTGCATCCATATGAGAAATTATCTCAAGCACAATAGCAGCATAACTGAAATGTATATAGAGCATACATGGATCACGCTCATAAAACATATTTCAATGAAATGCTGATAAACATTTTTTCTCAGTTAAAAGTGTGTTATGCGGGTCCCTTTAAGAGCTTTTCCAGTATTCTAGGTCAATCGAATTTCATTTGAATTAATTGGAAACATGAAGTTCAAATCTTTTTTAAATTCATAGACGTCATGAATTAAGGAATTCAACAATTTGATTCAATAGTGAATAATTATTATACATATTCATATGCTTCCCGTGGTAACAAGAATAATGCAATAATAAACACTACTGCACTTTTGAAAATACTTGAAATTAGCATCTTACCATTGTTTAATGTGTTTTTTGATATCATAGTAATATTGCTAGATATAGTAAGTGAGAACCGAACCGTCAGTCTTAACCGAACAATCCAAGGACAATGGCAACATTGGAAAAATAAAGAAACAAAGACATAACATGAGCACGGTACAGTAAAGAAACATAAAGAAATGCAAATATACAAAAATGAATAGGAATGAAAAAACACATTTCTCTTCTTATAATCATGGTTAAGCTTAATCCTTCACGATCATAAATTTCGTTACCTCATCCCTCACGATCATTTTTGGATGAAAATGCACAAAATCATATTTTGTGTATTTATCGTTTACCTAGTACAAAAAGCAAACCCATCATAAGTAAGCATTATATAAAGCATATTCGTTGTAGTAGAAATTTGAACACCAAGCAAAGGCATTTTTCCAAAAAGAGCAAAAATGTGCTTCGAATCTTCAAAAAGTCAGTAAGGTTCAACGTCGCCTTTTGTAATTCTGATCAGTGTGTTGTACCTTTTAAATATTGTTTTGTCCTAAACGATAGTGTGATAATAATCATTTTGACAGAAACATTTTTTTTCCAGGAATGTTCTCTCCTTTTTCAAAATATCAAGTTTTTTCAAAATAATTGTCAATTTAATCCCTCACGATGGTGTCACCAAATCCCTCACGATCCGGTCTCAAGACTTAACCGCCGTTACAAATCCCTCACGATCAATTTTATCGGCGTAACCGAATGACAGCCTTGATGAGACAAAAAGTCAAATCAGGTGGTAAGTCATTTTACCACAGGCCCCTGAGCAGCAAATGACTTGGGAGATGCAAACTCCATACGCAGTCGTCGCAGGAGTGTTGCTACAAACAAGACTCGGTATTTTTACGTAGTAGCTACAACGTTTCTTCTTTAAAATGTTAAAACAAAAAACAAATTTCTCGTAAAAGAAACAAGACTGACTGACAAATTTCTGACTTATGGCTTGAACGAATAAACATAGCTTTAGTGGATCGTCCATATGAACATACATCTTTTCAACATAATTTATAAACAAGTTCACTGTCGTGTACGTGTGCAGGATTGGACAAAACAAGATGGTGGACAATATATGTCGAAAACGGGTAGGCATGAAGAAATGTGCATTTTCTTTGTGTATACGATGTTCTTTGAATAAAATAAAATACTCTTGCGATCAAGAGGGTCTTGCTTTGTTTATTATCTGTTTATGACAACACTAGTACGTACATTTGAATGTTTATTCTCCGACGGAAAACCATGGCATCTCTGCAATTTAGTTCGAGGTGGGTGATAGAGTGTATTTTCCTCTTTTCACGTATTTTAAGACTCCGATTGTT
>MJUU01009660.1:78143-91284 GCA_002080025.1 Modiolus philippinarum
GGGGGGCTACTTGCCAATAATTTTGGTAATACTCTGCCGATGGCCCTAGAAAAAGGGACCCTGTTTAAGACAGAAAATATGAAAAAAAAACACACCCTGTTTAAGACAGAACAGACAAAATATATACCCTGTTTAAGACTATACTTGCATTCAAAATCGACACCCTGCTTAAGAAAAAGATCCAGTGGAGCCTTTTATGGACATAGAATAAATCTTATATAGCTTGACACTAGTTTTAACTGTTGTTTTACATCTTCCAAATGGTCATGTGAAAATAATGACCCTGTTCAAGACAGCAAGGGTGAAAAAGATACCCTGTTTAAGACAAACTGATTGCAAAAACATGACCTATTCCTGCGGCACACTCATACCACCTAAGTAATAGCAAGTAGCCCCCCCCCCCCCCCCCGGGGGATAACATGCCCCTGCGCAAGGTACATATAGGGACCTCAAAGTAGTTCCTAAGTAATGATGTTTATGTCTGTAAGACAAATACGATGCCCTCGCAAAACATATTTTGACCGTGTACCCTCTATGTCAAAGTCACAAAAGAGCAATTAAGTTCAACAATGTATGTTTTTCATAAAAATACACCAAATTAAAATCAATCTTCAATATTTGTACAATGATCTGCAAAACAAAAACTTCAGGATACATTTTGTACCCTGTAGGGCATTTTTTTTTTTTAAATGACTAAGTTCAATAATGTTAATTTTTCAGAAAAAATAATCCAAATTGAAAATTATAAATACTAAAAGGCACATCTGTAAATGATCTACAAAATAAAAACTTCCGACCATAAAAACTGTATGAGAAATAGCCCGGACAAACTATGTACCCCATCCGAACGGACGGACGGAAATTAGTAAAACAATATGCCCCCGACTTATCGTCGCGGGGGCATAAAAATATTTGAAAATTATGAGTTGGATATACAATAATATAAATACAACTTCCGGAGCACCTCATGTCACTCCCGGTTTTCGTGGGAGTTCATACTATGAGTGCTTTAGTTCTTAATGCAATGTCGTCTTTTTACTTCCGTGCCGTGTGCCTGTCTCACGTCCTTGTTTTTCTAGTTTGTTCTTCTAGATGATGCAGTTTTTGCTTTGTCTTTTGACTTTGATTTTTGTGATCATCACTTCCATTGTTCCTTCGGTATTTTACTGCTGTATCCATAATAATTTGCGAATATTTTGATTAAAGAAATTAAAGAACAGATAATTAAGTAGTATTTACTGAAAGTAGTGAATTATATTTGATTTTTTAATATAAAATAAATACAATTAGAATTAACAAATTGAAACCTTATTTTAATCCAAAGCTTTTGGATTTAAGTATTTCTTATCTCATTTCGCATAAATTTACATTACAAGTCACACTTGCGCTTTACCTCTTATATTTTGCATACGTTCAGCCTAGTCAAAGTTTGAAAAAAAAAGAAAAAAGGAAACACTATAAAATTTCAACACCGCTTACCAAGAGCAAGGGAATATTCATTAGTACAGATGGGTAATGCAATAAAAAGATTGAGGAAACACACTGTCAATGGTCAAACAAGTCATAGAGAACAATAATTTATTTATCACATTGGTCTTCGAAGCTAGCAAATTGACGTTTTAGAAACAAAATACACTTTTAGAAAGACAAAGATATTCTGTTTGGCTTACTGGAAGCTAAAATAGCGCGAATCTACTGTTCCCATACAATTCTTTGTAATGCTCATTTTATTCACGATCTTTCAGTTTTTGGTCATTCAAATTGTTGTAATTGGTGCAAAATACACATTTCTGAAGAGTTAATTGAAATGTTTTGTTTTAAAAAAGAAATTGTTTAAAATTCACTAAATACCAAGTACTGCTAATGAAAGTAGTATAACTGATACATCCTTCCGTACTCCTACAGATTGTTTACCAGTATGGCCATTGAGAACAGAGGGTTTGTCACTGTAGATATTATCATATTTAGCATTACCATTGCAATATCGATCGGAATTGGTCTATACTATGGCTTTACTGGTGGAAAACAGAAAACTACTGCCGAATATATCCTTGGTAACAGAAAAATGTCCATGGTACCTGTAGCCTTGTCTTTGATGGTATCGTTCGAGTCATCGATAACAATGTTGGGTGTACCAGCAGAAATTTATGCATATGGAATTATGTATTGGATCAATTTCTTGGGATTTGGAATTGCTGCATTTGTTGGCCTGAGGATTGTTGTGGCGGTCATGCATCCTCTGAAAATTAAAAGTATTAATGAGGTATTTTAATATTTTCTCTGAGGAAACATATGATTTACGATGATTATATACAAAACAATTATAAGAATGATTTGTGAACACAGTAGTACAGCTATATAAAAAACAAAATTTAGAAAAATTAAAACGAATGGAAATAAGACAAAGACATGAAGCATTATAAATCTGAGAAATCTAATACCACATTTTATAAAATTGTCAAAATATTCATAATGATAATCAAACCTATCCCTTTATTTGTCAAGTTCAATTAAAGTACGTTTTTGGTTGAATTACATTTATGCCAATAGGGGAATGCAAGTTTCATGGATGTAGCTAAATGAAAGTCAGACATCGACGATATAAATTGATAATAAAGTGAAAAGAGCAGCAGTACAAATATTTATTAATGCAAGGACGATTCCGATCGGGAACTCAAGCAAACAATACAAGGGTGGTGCTCGATTATAGCTTCTGAACACTCCTAACACTCTGAACAATAATCGAGTGTGTCAGAACAGCTGTGCAAAACATATTCCGACTACCAACTGATAATAGGCGCGTTTGGAACAGAGTGTGAATTCAAGATGGCGGCAAACAATACGTACGAGTAACAGAGAAAACTTATTAGTTGA
The DNA here is from genome assembly GCA_002080025.1 of Modiolus philippinarum. NCBI lineage: Eukaryota > Metazoa > Mollusca > Bivalvia > Mytilida > Modiolidae > Modiolus > Modiolus philippinarum. The sequence goes on from MJUU01009660.1 coordinate 81,018, forward strand.
ACTGCTTTCTTGTAACGACGAAAACTTTAAAAATCTCAGTATATATACGAAGTTGATCATACACGAGCTAGGTTGAAATTCGCATCGGAGAGTGATACACACGGTCATAATCAAATACGCATGCCGATACAAAAGACAAATAAAATACACGCCTGCCTCTTTCAGTGGTTGAAATTAATTTAAAAAATCAATAAAGATCAATAGTAATAAGTTAAAAAGAATACATTTTTCACAATTCTAAAAGTCCGAATGTTTTTCTAATATTCAATGATCGCAGAAGAAACTATTTTGTTTCTATCATTTTTTTGTGTAATCAGGTAGAATCTATTTAACCATAAATTCTTAATAATTTTCCAATGAGTTCAGGGTTGTTACGGTAAAAAGCACGATCGTTTAGATTTTGACCTCCATATTGACTGTTTTGTTCCTGTTTTATGCTACTCGATTATAAATATTCCATAGAATAGACAGAACATGTCCTGAATAGGATAACGGAGCAACCCTAGTACACAATTTGATTCGAATATCGATAAAATATTTTCTTTCATTTTTTACCTTAGGCCTTATAAAGAGAAAAATTGGCGCAATGGGGAAAAATACTTTATCTTTTATTTATCAAGAAATAAAACATGGAAATTCGAAAATTCTTTCTTAATTCCACAGTGAAAGATCATCCAAAGTCGCTGTAGAAAGTTGTTCCGGATATTTATGATATTTATGAAATTTAACGTTCCTTCACTTACATTCCAACAGATTCAAAATGAGATCCAAGCACTTTCACATCTTTGTCGCGGCGAACCAAGCGAAAAATAATCCAGTGCATTTCTGCATACCGATCTCAATATATATAAGTGCAGAGGTTCACTTTTGATAAAAATTACGTCATGGGTCTCAGGGAAATCCTGTGTAATACCTTGTGATCAGCAATTGATGCTTTTAAAGCAGGAAGTACATACAATTTTACGTACCGGGTCTAAGAGGTTGCAGAGTCTGTATTTATCATAAACAGGAAAGGGTATGGACAGCATGCACACCAGACAACGTCTCTACAAATACACCGCAAAACACGCTTTTACTGTTTGACTTTCATCATGAGGTCACCATGAGGCCTTAAACAACCAGCTTTGATCATACCTCATATTAAGTTCAAGACGGCCAATCAACTAACACTACTGGTTTGAACGAGATTTATTTGTAGATGTCGGACAACGCTATATCCAGGTGCGTTACCTTTTGTTCATAGCTTTCATCCGTTGCCAGACAAAAAGACTTACTTACAGGACAATCACAACATACATGTATAAAACAAAAACATGACACTTCTGTCTAATGCTTTTCAAAGTTAACTTGCAACAAAACCTTATCTGTATGTATTATGACTGGCAGTGCATTATATTTTGATTATTTTACAGTACTTACAACTTAGATATAAAGGCAAAGAAGTAAGAATGTTAGGTGCAGCAATAGGGATTATGACAGGTGTAAGTGTATAGCTAATAGGAACTGGTTTTCTAACAGATATAGTGGAACAATAAAAAAGTACTTGATATTTCAAACTAGTTGTTTCAGATAAATAGCGGTAATAACAAAATTTCCGAAAAGGTGGACCCCCGGAAAATTATCAAGTGCAATGTTCCTGCCTTCGATCATGCATTACAATAGGAATTGGCATCAAAAACCATCCTACCATCCCAATGCGGTAGTGTCCAGTAGCAACTCAAGAGCTATTGTCGAAAGGTCGTAGGCAGTGTAAAGAAATGTTCACCCCAATACTAAATAAAAAATGAATCTTGAATCAATACTTATACCGAAATTTCAATTAGCGAAGCCAGACTGCATAACAGTAAGATTTCTTTTTATTAGTGCAGAATTTTTCACCGAGAAGTGAAAATTACCCGACAATTTCTTCTTTTTTAATACTTTACATTAGTGCAACTCCACAACTGATATCTCAGATTTATCAAGCTTATTTGGTCCTTACGACAATGATCGGACAGAAAGGATGCTTCTGTATTATTTCTACGCACATAAACCGGTATTTCATTATTCTTCATATTCTTGAATACACGTGGGCTGCACATGATGTTATTTGTATTCAGTATGGAGTCAGTATGGGACTGTAGTAGATTAGCTAATGAACCTTCAAGCAGTAGATTTTAGTGCATAAATATACTTGTGAGTGCTCAACAATTATACTTGTAATATTTTGTAGGTTCTGTACATGGGTATAGTTTTATACGGACCTGGTACGGCTTTGGAGGCTGGTAAGTTTGATGTGTAGCATATATATGGAAGGCAAGCGAGGATAGGTGAACAACTTTTTTTACAGCATAATGAGTTGTAATTGAGAAAATAAGCCTGAAATTTCTTCGCAAAAATATTTTCACCATATTTCTCTTCTATTGAATTATGTTGAATCTTTTTAAAAACCTTTACACTGACCTGCAATTTAGAACAACGGCAGTAGAATACCGAAGGAACAAAGCACAAGATTACATAAATCAAAGTCAAAAGACAATGCAAAAGAACACCAGAAGACGGAGGACCAAAAACACTACATACCCACAAAACTCACAAACACTACATATACAACATAAAAAACTAAAGCACTAACAGTGCGAACTCTCAACAAACAGAGTGACATCAGGTGCACGAAAGTGAACATAACGGAAAACATTAAACAATACCACAAAATTGTGACCATCCTTTTTCTAATAACGATGTATGCATTTTCAAATATTTCCCTTCGATTTCACAAGGATTGTGGGTAATAACAAAATTACCGAACAAAATTTTCAAGACCAAAAGTCCAAGAGGCAAAAAAGACCAAGCAGGTGGAATTTCACTGGAAAATTGCAGACCGCAATGATCCTGACTTGGGACAGGCATTTCATAAGAAATGATGGATTAAACCAATGTTATGAACTCCCTAGTGTCCAGTATCAACTCAACAGCACTTCCTTTGCTATTGAAACACTCTTGAAGGTCATGGAAAAATCTTTTTTTTTCTTGCCTCTAAGTATGAATATTAACAGGAAATTACACTGATAACTGGCCAACTCAGTACTATTTTGAATTTTAATCTGCAAGACTTTTGAGGATAGGCACTAATATATTAATTTCAATGTCTTTCGTTTTTTTTTCTTAACTAAATTCAAAGAGAATTCTCAGTGCACATTTTTGTTTAACTACCCACTAGAGGTAACACATGAGCTGTCTTAAAAATCTTATTTCGTTCAGCTTCCATATGTACGTATACGTAATTTACGTTCGAGTATGTTTCTCCACTTTAGACTTCCTAAATGTTTTTCCTAACAATATGCATTCGCGAGTCTCTCATCTCACATGGCTAAATCAAATATCAAACTCAAAACAAGCAATACCGTTTAAACGTGTCGACTATCAGCGGCGGGAAATAATGGTAAGTAGGTTTAAGTGGGTTACCATTCCTGAAAGTAATTTCTGAGTCCGTATATAATGTTTTCTAGAAAGGTTTAAAAGGATGATAACTTTTGAATAATAAATACCTTACTTCATTAGAGCTTTCGAGTGTTTTGCATGAGAAGCTCCATTATTCGTTCTACAACAAACACGGGTATCCCAATATAGAAAACATTGATGAATACAGAGCACCTGTTACAGAGCTCACGGGGAGCAGTCGATACATTTGAGGTTTCACGATGGAAACTTTACTTTGCCTTATGAAATTCTGTTCATATTTCGATAATTTTACTGAAAGTACGAAATACATTTTAAAACTGTTTTAAAGGGTTATATCCTTTGTGTGTGTTATTGCAGACTCGTTGTTTGAACAGCAACGGCTAAAATTATGTTCAATATTCAAGTAACATTTTTTTAAATAAAAACTTTAATTTCATTTCATTTGAGAGTTTTGAAAATTTATCGCAACAAGTTGCCATTTAAAACAAGTAACAAGCATTGATATCAAATCTTGCAAAAGAAAGGGCAAAAATTGGTGCTAAATTTTACATATACAATCCGGCTAGAGATCAACGTAGTCAAGCATTCATACTGTTAACTTTAATATAAATGACGCAAGTATCTCACATTCGGCTAAGCAGGGCTTGTAAACTGGGAACTTGATGTTTGTCTCTAAAATTATGGTTTTAATACAACCAAGCAATTTCATATCGTACTTTAACTTTATTGGAATGATTCTTGTGCATTGTACATTTCAATCTCTACAAATCTCAATAAACAGGCTGCAAATTTATTTGTTTCACACTTTTCTTTTCAGTAACAAAACTGCCATTCTGGGTATCAATGACCTGTGTAGCTTTGACCTCAGTTATATATACTTCAATTGCAAGTTATATCACTAAGTTTGGGGGGGGGGGGGGTAACAACAAAATTACCAAACAGAATTGTCAAAGAGTCCACTCGGAAAAATTGTCGAGAGCAATTGACCTGACTTGGTACTGGCATTTCAAAAGAAATGGTGGGTTAAACCGGTTTAATGGCGCGCTAATCCCCCCTTCCATTGCGGTAATGTCACATACGAATTTATTTATATACAAATACAACATATATGAACAAATAAATGGATATGGAGTAAATGTACATAGGACAAATTCCCTAAAATGATAATACAATCAACAAAAAACAAACACTCCTATTTCACAGTAAGAACAAGACAGTTCCTAAAACCGGTTTTAGTGATTTTACTTGCTAAATGTTGAACAACGCTACATCCATGTATCTTTGCTTTTGGTCATTGGTATTTTTGCATGTTTTTGTTAAGTAAATCCCGTGGTTTACTTAATAACTAATACACAGGGATGAACCTTAGTGGGATCGTTGTACCACTAAGGGGATTTGTTCACAACACGAATGAAATAAATTGTTGTTGATTGTTAAAAAAAATCTGGAAAAAGAGGAAAGAAGTAAAAGTTGTTTTTTTTTCACACAGGGAGGTATTAAAGCTGTTATATGGACTGATGTTTTCCAGTGTATTATCATGCTTATGGGAATATTTGCTGTCCTGATTGAGGTATTAAATGTTGATAAATATTACATTATATATGATGATATTACATTATATATGATGATGACATGTTAAAGTATATGAAAATACGTACCTTGCTAATAAATCAACAGGGGATACAGTATCAGACAAAATTTAAATAATTAAATCACTATACCGAGTTCAAGTAATTATGACAGCAATACTAAAATACCGCAGTTTCTATGAATTTAGTTTTTGCATATGCGCATTTCGACACTTAATGCTTCTTTATTGCAGATCATTTTGTAAAGACGTATAGTTTAAGTAGCTACAATACATTTCAAGTCTAGGATGCAAAATTTGATGCCAGAAGAAGACAGGACCTTCCTTTTTATGGATATATTTGTAAACGCGTCTGTCCAGAATCATCACTATAGTGCTAATAAACGTTTCTATGATTGGTTGGAGGATCTTTTTTTTTCATATTGTAATTGACGTTAGCACATTTTCAATCGGCTTGGAATATTTTAGTTCCGAGGAAAAGGTTTAAGTTTAAAGTTTTCACAGCTACTTTTAATAATCGTTGACCTATAGGATCTGATAGAACACAATATTCTCCACCTGTTGTCAACAGCTGATTTTATTCTGTTAATAGCAATTTTCTCATTTGGAAACTTGCAATATCTAAATTTAGAAAAAAAAAACTGACGGTTCAATTCTCACTTACCTTAAAAAGTTTTACTTAAAGCTAAGGATCATCTTCCTTTGTTCTGAGCAGATTATTGCTTTTCTTTTAGGTCTTTTGGTTATTTGTTCTTTGTCGGATTTTACAAATTTTGGTAAGTGCTCTTCATTTTGGTAAATGTTTTGATGTGATCTGCACTGAGGAGACATAAGTTGTCTAATAGTTCATTTGCAGAAACTAAATTTTAATTTGCTTCGGCACTTTGATATTTTGTGAACAAATTGATAGTTGTTTTTATTTTCTAAAGACTTTTTTTCCGAACGTCAGTATTCGCAACGGAAATTTTGCATTTGGTTAGGAAAATCTGAAAATTATGTGTTTGCTTTTTGTTTTTACTTCTGGAGTTTGACGACAGTGGCAACCTCAGCACACGAATTTATGACAAATGAGACGATTTCAATTTTCCACACCTTAACAGTAATATTCCGTCTTCCCTAGCGTATGGAGTATATATTTCTAAATTAATCCTTTACGCTAGAGCATGTAGTCACTATAAAGATTTTTCGAAACGACACCGATGCTTAATTCGTAAGCTTTTAAATCAGGGTTTCAATAAATGCAGATTAATAGTATTTTTAAGAAATTTATTGGACGATATCCAGATTTGATTGATAAATATTCAATTCCAATTTTATTGAAGACGGTTTTTTTTAAGTTTTAGCTTCTTCTATTGAGGTTTGTCTATAGGTCACTTTGGTGTGATTTGTGCGCCGAACGACAAAAAAAAATTACTTGTAAGATGACAAAAGGCTTGTACATCGAACGACCAAAACATTTTACCTGTGTGACAAAAGACAATGTTTTGACAATATTATGGCTTTGACATTTAACACAGTTTGACTTTTAACACAATCTGGTCATACACAAGCTATAGTTAGGCGTCATATAAGCGGGAGGTTGCTGCATCATTACAACTGGTTCAAACTAAGCTGCACGATAAACACGATGACTTAAGTTTTCCAATGGTCAACTTCCCGTTTCTTTGTAGTAACATCCCAACAGCGCCGGTATACGGAGTTTATATCTCCCAGCCCATTCGCCATTCAAGAGCCTTTGTTCGATACAGCAACTTCTTTGATAGAGCCCAGTTGCTCACAGATAAGCTATTAAAACAAGGGTATGTTATCCAGGGACTATGCATTACATTGTAATGAATATCCCTCCAGAAGTTTTACGTCGCAATCACCATTTTGTGGACCGATATGGGATATCTGTTTCCCAGATGACAATAGATCTCTCCCTTTAAAGCTTAATTGTTCTTTCCTCTACCGGATTTGACATGGCTAACACGGCGGGTGTCTTATGAGAAGCAGGAAATGCTTACTCTACCGGTGCACCTGATCTCACCCGTAAGTTTTTATTTGGTCCGTGTTGTTCATCGTTGTGTGTGTGTGTGTGTGTGTGTGTGTGTGTATCTTCATTTTTCGTTTCGGTGCCGTACTCATGTTGTGTCTCTGTTTCTTAGTTGTTTCCAATATTGCCATTGTCCTTGGATTATTCGTTTTGGATCACTTACTTAACCCTCCATTTTATTCATGAAATGTCCGCTAAATGTCGGGAATATGACGGCCTAAAATGTTCTGTGTAGGGTTGTGTGTTTTCGATTCTGTCGTAAGTTTTACGGATTTTCTTACGGGTCTTTTCCTCTAATTGCTTCTGACTTTTGCTGTCACTTTTATTTGTTTGAGTCGAGCAACATCAACAGGCATTATTTATTATATCATTTAGAAATTGAATCGTTTAGGCAACATTTCACGACAATTTAGGACCTTTGCAAAACAATGTTTTCCTCAAAAAAGCAAGTAAACATGTTTTTTTTTTCTACCCAAACTCACAAAACAGAATTTTTGATGAGCAAAAACTTTCAATTCTTCTGAACAAAAAAATTCGCGTTTTTGATTTCTGTGGAAAGGTATTCATTTCCAAATAATTGTTTAATATTTTCATCACAGTTTAAAGAACCCATTACTGTAACTATTTACTGTCATGTTTTCTATTCAGGGTACTCTAATTGTTGGTGGAGTTCTAGACGTCTTCGACATCAATGCTGATAACGGAAGACTTTACTCATTCAAGTAACAGAAACATTCGTCTTTTGTCTTATCAGAAATAAGAAAACAAAATACCAAAGCTACTGTGAATTTAATTTCAGCATCTACAAATTTCGACAACTTCTGTCCCTTCGTGGCAGGTCAAATCAAAGCATATGTAAATCCATAGACCGAAATATGTGTAAAAGCTGATAGAGAACACATTGAAAATATGATCTAAACAGGAAAGCCAAAAATATCTAAGGACAGAGCTATGCAAGAGGGCGATACTCCTTAGTTTTAACAACAATTTTCTGAAATTCAAATATTGCAAGTTTTTAAATAAAATCGGTTAGCGGGCAAGCACCGAAGCACTGGCTGCTTTTACGAATACCCTCGGACCAACAGTCAACTAGCAGAGGCATCGGCCCAGTTGTAATAAATAACAAAATATCGAATCTACTGTGAATTTTGTTTCTGTACCGTTTCTGCAAAGTTATAAATTACGAAAATTACTCGAAAGCATAATAATATGAAAATTATATTTTAGTGAATGATGGGCGATTGATTTTATGTCGTTATGTTTTTTTAATGACCGATATTATGCATGGAAATGGAAATGCTTTATTTTCATAAAATGAAGTTCCATTTTTCAATGTTGCAAAATAAAGCCTAAAACATAACCTGTATTTAGGGTAACTTCCTAATTAGTTAGAATTTAGTTTCCACAAAAATCAAAAGCAACAAACATTGACATTGCAGTTGATTTGACTTCTGTAGCTAGACATTTGGACAATATTCGTCTCTTCAGTACAGGTAAAGTAGTAAAAAGTAAAAATTTGGACGACCGAAGAAAGAGCTAATATGATCTAAAAGTTATGACAGGGCTTTGCATACGATAAAGAATATAAGTTTTATTTAATGTTATAGCTTTGCAAATATCATTACGTTTCAAATGTTTGTTTTATTTGAACGCAAAAACTTTTTGCAACTGGGTTGTCGATACCCTCGGAAACTGTCAGCCCCCTGGAGCTCATCACGTTTCCTTTTATTGCAGATAATATTAAAATACAGCCTGCAAAGAGTCTGACACAACCGATGTATTATGCATATTATTTTGCAGTTTTTATCCTGATCCAACAATCAGACACACATTCTGGTGCTTATTAATTGGATCCACTATGCGTTATATTTCGATAACATTTAATCAAACTTCCGTACAGAGAGTGAACTCAATGGCCACACAGAAAGAAGCCAATCAGTGAGTAACTGAGTAACTGTTGAACAATTTAATACTTTTTTGGTATTTATAAAACTTTCAAAAATGCAATATGTTCCAAATGTTCTGATATATTAATGTTTTTCAGTACAAAAATTGTATTAATCAAGATCCAATTTGATAATGTTTTTTTTGTTTATCAAATTTCGAATATGTAAATGGTTAAAGACGAGAGATAAGAAATTTATGCTTCAACCTTTCAAATGAAAGAAATAATGATAAGCAAGCGGTTGCAAAATCTGACTTGTGTAATTCATGAATTAATCATATGTATTATGTATTATGTTTTTACCTTCAAGACGTTTTCCTTTGATCTGATACTGGAAGACATAGTGCAGATCAATATTCAACACTGAGATCGAGAACAAGTAAGTGAGAACCGAACCGCCAGTCTAAAAAGAAGAATCCAAGGACAATGACAACGTCGGAAAAACAAAGAAACAAAGACATAACATGAGAACGGCACAGAAGAGAAAATGGAGACACGCACATATACAAAAATGAACAATACGGACCCAATAAAAACAAATTATGCAGACTTTCCCATTAGGTATAGTTATCTTCGTGACCGCCTTATTATTGTGATCATCCAAAATGCTTTTACCTCTTTCCATTGTTATGGTGCTACCCATTAACCAAATTGTAACACATCTGGAGTGAAATAAGAAAAAAAGTTTGCTGAACCAGTCTTACAATTTTACAANTTATCTTCGTGACCGCCTTATTATTGTGATCATCCAAATAACTAAATACCGAAGTTACTGTGAATTTAATTTCTGCATATGCGCATTTCGACAACTTATGTCTCTTCAGTGCAGATAAAATCTAAACGTTTGGAAGACCATTTACTCAAAGATATGTAAAAACTGACAGAGAACAAATAACCAATATGATCTAAAGATAAAGCCAAAAATGCTTTTACCTCTTTCCATTGTTATGGCGCTACCCATTAACCAATTTGTAACACATCTGGAGTGAAATAAGAAAAAAAGGTTGCTGAACCAGTCTTACAATTTTACAATTAAATTGATGCAATCACATCGTAAATTGGTTCAGCAATTTGAAAAGTTGATACTTTCCACAGGAATACTTTACTTAATGATTGGTTTTTGGTTACATGTTCGGGTACAAAAATTGAATGGTCTGTTTATTATATTTGGGAATTCGCAATACAGTTTTCATGAATTGCAAAAAAAAACAAACAAACAAACAAAAAACAAACAAACAAACAAAACAAAAAAAAAACA
>MJUU01009663.1:717-24831 GCA_002080025.1 Modiolus philippinarum
TCATTAAATATACCCATGTTTTACTTTTATATTAGGAAGATAAAAATGTTAAACGAATTAAATGATTTAGCTCAAAAGAAGTCAAAAGCAGAGAAAGTGGTACAGAAGTACGACAAGAAGAAGGAGGAAGAAAAAATAAGAAAAAGTGTGCGGTCGGATAAACTCGAGGAATTCTTTGAACCAGTAACGAAAGCAGTAGCTGCAATACCTACGACACCTGCGGTCGGTCAACTAGTGCCTGTTCCTAATGTTATGGATCTTCCTGTTCCACCTGAACCTCTTGCGATAGAGGACTGGGATGACCCGGATGAACCGAATGAGCCGGATGAGCCGCAGGCGGGACCTTCGGGCGAAACGCCTCCGGGACCACAGATAGTTGAAATGCAACCAGGTGGTGTTAACATAACCCGGTTTGACGCCGAGGAAGAACTAGAAGGCGCTGACCTGACTAACCAACAAAAGATCGATATGGCAATAAGTATGAATAAGAAGTTAGGACATATGAAATCCGGGGCGGAATTTCCACAAGATATCCTATATCTCCAGGACAAAAATAGAAAGTATTATCAGGGATTGCAGGGGAAAAAACTGGAAAAGGTTTAGCGACTAAAGGGTCATATAAATTAGACGCTAACGGCTCCTTTTCTGATTTACTGTTGGACTTAGAACAACTTTTCGAACACAACAAGTTGTACGGACTAGACAAAAAAGGACAACAAGTAATTGATACACCAGTTGATGATGACTTCATTGACTTAGTAACAAAGAGGTACAATCCTAAACAAAAGTATTCTGATTCTGCAACGCGTATGTTAAAAAACTAGTTACGCTGTCGCAACATCCTTTAGTAAAGTCAAGTGGCAAATACAAAAATATTTTGTGTTATGACCAACAAAGCTAGTAGATCGGTTAGAGCTTCTTATTGCTGGTCCGCAAAGTACCAATACCCCCGGCTAATGGTATTAAACGGAACGGAACGGAACAGCATAAACATATTTATATTTATCCTTATTTCAAAAGCAGAACTTTGCCGACATGTCATAATTGTTTGACAGCTAAACCAAAATAATTTCATACTAAATATCGGATGACATTTAAATCTAATAAATTTACCCCCCCCCCCTTTTTCCTTCTAAAGAAACTCTGTTAAATCTGTAGATATGTATCTTCAAAGAAATTGAAAGTTCATCCGACTATTTTTTCCTAAATTTAGGAACTCGTTTTAGTAATTTGTTCTCCTATTGGTAATTTGTTCTCTCTCGAATAAGACATTTCGGTTTATTTGTTTCTAAATGTTTTGATTTGATCTGCACTGAAGGAAATAACTTGTCGAAATTCGCATATGCAGAACCTAAATTCACGGTAACTTCGGTACTTTGTTATTTATTACCGCTGGGCTGATGCCACCGCTGGTGGATTGTTAGTCCCCGAGGGTATTCACAAACCTAGTACTTAGCCAGTACTTCGGGGCTGGCCCGAAAACCGATTTCATTTGAAAACATGCAATATCAAAATTTAGGAAAATATTCTTAAGCCTAAGGAATATCTCCCTCCTGTATAGCTGTGTCCTTAGCTGATTCTGGCTTTCTTATTTAGATCCTATTGGTAGTTGTTCTCTCCCAGCTTTTAGATATTTCGGTTTATGGATTTCCAAATGTTTTGATCTTCACTGAAGACACATAAGTTGTCACATATGCAGAACCTTTATTCACGGCAACTTCGATATTTTGTTATTTACACCCGAATTTTCCATATTAAAATCATTGCTGTCAGTTAAAAAAGGTTGGTTCCGTTTCGTTCCGCAAAGTACCAATACCCCCGGCTAATGGTATTTAACGGAACGGAACGGAACAGAATAAGCATATTAAAATTAATCTTGATTTAAAAAAAAACAGTTGCAGACATGTCATAACTGTGACAGCTAAACCAAAATAATTTCATACTAAATATCGGATGAAATTTAAATCAAATGAATTTAAGTCACCCCCTTTTCCCTCTAAAAGAAACTCTGTCAAATTTGTAGATATGTATATCTTCAGAGAAATTGAAAGTACATCCGACTTTTTTTTCCCCTAAAGCATTCGTTTTGGTAATTTGTTTCCTCTCAGCTGTTAGGCATTTGGGTTTATGGATTTCCAAATGTTTTGATTTGATCTGCACTGAACCAGAGACATATAGTATTTACACCGACTTTTCCGTAAATTCTCTGCTTTATAAAAATAATTGCTGTCAGTTGATAAAAGTTGGATCCGTTTCGTTCCGCAAAGTACCAATACCCCCCAGCTAATGGTATTTAACGGAACGGAACGGAACAGCATTAAATATTTTTATTCATCTTCATTCAAAAAAAATGACAAAATCGTTTTTCTGCTTAATATTATTAATAATATGAAATTTAATGCCTTATTCATGTTATTTGAAATATTACATTTTTGACAATTTTTACCCCGGCGATTTTATGTATAGTCTACCCAGAGAATTAAAAGACGGGGAGATATCGGTTTTATCGGATTAAATTCAGTTAAAACTATTGTTTTGGTGTTAATTCCTAAATATTCTCTCAATATGTTCACCTGCGATTTTCAAATTTTGCATTTTTGTAGTTTCATTTTTTGCGTCTTTACACTCACATTTTTCCAATTGATTTAATTTTAGGATTATTAATATATACCTCATTATTGAAAAACAAACCTATAGGTCCAATTCCACCATAAAAAAATCGGAAATGAAGAAAAAGTAATAATTAAGTAAAAATAACAAAACCCCCTTTAACGAGCCCCATAGCTTGTTCCGTTCCGTTCCGCAAAGTACCAATAGCCTAATCTAAGCAATACATATTGCTGAAATTAAAAATATTCTGAGCCCCCTCTTTGAACAATCTGGGCAGGGGTTCCCCTTGTAATCTAGTTTATACATATTGCTGAAATTATAAATAAAATATGTAGCAGATTACCTTTTTTTCTCTGAAGTTTAAGACTTCTGGTATGGTTTCCATGCCAACTGAGACCTCTACCATCCATTCCAACCCTTGTCGGAGGTACAATTAAAAAAAATTGGGCAGGGGTTCCCCATATAATCTACATGATTTGGGTAATACATATTGCTAATATAGAAGATTTTTAAATATTTTCCCATAAGGTCCAATGTTAAACTTCGGTCCATCTTGGATGAGGTACGAACACGAGGGACACAATTTTTAAAGGGGCCACCCAAGGAATGTTGTGACCAAGTTTGGTTTCAATTGGGTAAGTAATTTCAGAGGGGAAGATTTTTGAATATTTTCCCATTGGGTCCAATATTAAACTCTGGTCCCCGCTGGCTGCCATCTTGGTAAAGTACTGACCAAAGCGACACAATTTTTAAAGTTGACAATCTAAGGACTTTTGAAGCCAAGTTTGATTTCAATTTGCAAAGTAGTTGTTGAGAAGACTAGATTTTCAAATGTTTTTCCCAAGGGGTTCTATGTTAAACTATGGTCCCACTGGCGGCCATCTTGGATGAGGAACAGACATGAGAGACACAATCTTTAAAGGGGGCCACCCAAGTACTATTGTGACAATGTTTTGGCCTAGCGGTTACACAGGAGAAAATTTTTAATATTTTCCCATAGGGTCCAATGTTTAACCTTGGTCCGCAATGGCCACAATGTTGGATCGGGAACTGATCCAAGCGACACAATTTTTACAGTTGACCATCTAAGGATTACTGTAGCCAAGTAATTCCGGAGAAGATTTTTAAATGTTTTTTCCCATTGGGTCCAATGTTCAACTAAGGTCCTCGCTGGTTGTCATCTTGGATGAGGTACAGACATGAACAACACAATTTTTAAAGGGGCCACTTAGGGACCATTGTGACCAAGGTTTCAGAAAAGATTTTTGAATATTTTCCCACAGGGTCCAATGTTAAAATTATGGTCCCTGCTGGCGGCCATCTTTGATGAGGTACGGAAATGTGCAACATAATTTTTAAAGGGCCATCCATGTGCTATTGTGACCAAGTTTGGTTTCAATTGGCCCAGTGGTTTCAGAGGAGAAGATTTTTGAATGAAAAGTTTACGTACGGACGCCAGACGCAAAGTGATGGCAAAAGCTCACCCTGGCATAGCCAGTTGAGCTAAACTTTGGACGAGTTGAATGCCAGGTTAATTTTTCAAGAGAATTCCACCTGGACCTTGACTAACAAAGACAGGCCATGTTACTGCAGATTACCTCTAGCTTTACTCATAATTGAATTGTAACTCTCCAAACTAGTTTCCAAATCCTGAAGGTAAATTGAAGGTATACTGACTACATCTTAAAAACAGCTCACCTTCTCAGCTGATCAGTTTCATTACCAACCAAAATTCTATCAAACTGATTAAATAACTTTAAAGTGATTAGTTGATTGAAAGAAAACTTGACAATAGAAATGAGTAATTTTAAGCCTTCCTATAATTTCTCTCTAAATCTTCATATTTTAAGGATGGTACAAAGTTTTTGGCAATAAAAAAGAAATACAATTAGGTTCTATTAGACTAGTAAAGTCTATTTTAAAATCTATTCATAAAAGAACTTGGATACCATCCCCAACTTTTAAAACAAAAAAAAAAACGCTTTTTCACCCAACATTTTAATCCCTTTGAAGTGATGGATTTTTCCTATAGGATGAAACTCTTCAGTTGTTGTAACAATGGGAAGTGTGAAAAAACCATTTACCCGTGAAGACAGGTAACTATCTTTAACAATTCCAAGAGAAATATGGGGAATGTTAGAGGTTATACGCAATAAATGGACAAAAAATAAACTATGGTTCAAATAATGTCCAGTGGTTCAAGGAGAGAAGACCTTTGAAAGTGTTTCAATAGGCCCAATGTTAAACTATACTCAACAACAAAAGAAACGCACCACTAATTTGTATTTCTATGTACCTTCAAATTCAACAGCAAATATCTCTTCAAATACTTACTAGAACAATTTGGAAATTTTTACACATTGTTTCTCTTATCACAAAATCAAAATTCTAAAAAAATGAAACTTTTTTGAATTCTGAATTTTCATTTTCCAAACCCCCCCCCCAAAAAAAAAAAAAAAAAAAAAAAAAAACGCTTTTTCACCCAAAATGCAAAAATTGTTAAAAAGGATGAATTTTGAACCTTTTGTGCTCCTACCTGTAAGATTGGGTAAAAATTTACTGTTTTTGTAACTTTTGACAATACAACTTCCAAACAAGCTCATTCTGAGGAAAGCAATTCTCTGACTTAATTTTTCTTTTCTCACACATTCAACAGAAAACGTTGCTGTGACTTGAAAATGACAAATTTTTTGACAAAAATTGACTTGCTTGTTCTTAACATTTGAAATGAAAAAATCTAAATGGAACCAGGGTACACAAGCCGAGTTGCAACTTCAAATATTATGTGACTAAGTTAATGTGAAGACCAGAATATTTCTATAATTGTCTTTTTATTTTCTTTCCTACCTAATATCCAAAATTCTAAGAATTCAAGAAGGTTTATTTTCCAGTTTCATGTCTAGACATTTCAATATATAAATCTGTTTTCAGTCACTATGACCTTCATTGACCTTGACCTTTGACCTACTTCCTCCAAAATCAATAGGGTTCCTCCCCTCCTGGTATCCAACAACATATCCAAGTTTCATTTCAATTTGATGTAGACTTTTTGAGTTGTCATCCAGAACCAAATTTTTCTGAAATTTTCAGTCTATTTTTGGTTACTGTGACCTTGACCTTTGACCTTCTTTCTCAAAAATCATTAGGGTTCCTCATCTCCTGGTATCCAACAACATATCTAAGTTTCATTTCAATTAGATGTAAACCAGGAAACCAAATGTTCCTGAAATTTTTAGTCTATTTTTGGTCACCGTGACCTTGACCTTTGACCTACTTCCCCCAAAATCAATATGGTTCCTCCCCTCCTCGTACACAACAATATATCCAAGTTTCATTTCAATAGGATGTAAACTTTTTAGTTATCATCCGGAAACCAAATTTTTCTCAAATTTTCAGTCTATTTTCGGTCACTGTGACCTTGACCTTTGACCTACTTTCTCCAAAATCAATAGGTTTCCTTCCGTCTAAGTATCCAACAACATATCCAAATTTCATTTCAATTGAATGTAAACTTTTTGAGTTATCATCCGGAAACCAATTTTCTAAAATTTTCAGTCTATTTTCGGTCACCGTGACCTTGACCTTAGACCTACTTTCTCCAGAATCAATAGGGTTCCTCCCCTCCTGGTACCCAACTATATATCCAAGTTTCATTTTAATTGGTTGTAAACTTTTTGAGTTATCATCCGAAAACCAATGTTTGACGCCCGCCCGCCTGCACGCACACCCGCACGCCCACAATACCAAACCAATAGTCGAGTTCAACTTCCTTGCAACTCGGCTAAAAATACATAAAAATGGCTGACGTAGCTAAAATATCTAGGGAGCTAGATAATATTAAACTAGAGGCTCAGAGACTGAGCCTGTATCGCTCACCTGACAAAACGCTTCTATGCCATGCATGACCAAAAATGATCATGTTTTTTACCAATGGAGGTAGGGTGCTTAGGTATGTTCTCAATTAGCACCCGTGTGTTTTGTCTGATCCTATTGAAATGAGTAATTTTTGCAAAGAACCTTCTATACATTTAGTATAATTTGCTTTTATTGTTTTGAGAGAAGATGATGAAAAGGATGGTTTTCTCTTACTGAATGATAATGTGTTGGTATGGGGAGCTGCAAAGGTAGAATATACGATTCCGAATGCCAACAGTGATGAAAATCATCTTTTTAAACCTGTTAACATCGGAAAATCCAGCAAGGTCTTCGGCTGGATTTGAACCGCTGCTTGTTGTCATCTATGGCAACACCGCCTACACTATGTCCAGCGTCCTAGACCACTCGGCCACCTAGGCTATATAAAAAATATAGCTTTCGGTAACCGGGTCATTCCTCCTCGTAGGAAATCTAGGGTTGTAACATAGTACACGATGAACATTGGGTGGGTAGGAAATAGATAGAAGAAGGATAAGGTTGCAACAGGTAAGTTACATAAGGTATATAGATATTAGTGTTGCACACAGCTCTATATGATATGAATGATAATGTGTTGGTATGGTGAGCTGCAAAGGTAGAATATACGATTCCGAATGCCAACAGTGATGAAAATCATCTTTTTAAGCCTGTTAACATCGGAAAATCCAGCAAGGTCTTCGGCTGGATTTGAACACCTGCTTGTTGTCATCTATGGCAACACCGCCTGCACTATGTCCAGCGCCCTAGACCACTCGGCCACCTAGGCTATATAAAAATATAGCTTTCGGTAACCGGGTCATTCCTCCTGGTAGGAAATCTAGGGTTGTAACATAGTACACGATGAACATTGGGTGGGTAGGAAATAGATAGAGATATTAGTGTTGCACACAGCTCTATATGATATGAATGATAATGTGTTGGTATGGTGAGCTGCAAAGGTAGAATATACGATTCCGAATGCCAACAGTGATGAAAATCATCTTTTTAAACCTGTTAACATCGGAAAATCCAGCAAGGTCTTCGGCTGGATTTGAACCCCTGCTTGTTGTCATCTATGGCAACACCGCCTGCACTATGTCCAGCGCCCTAGACCACTCGGCCACCTAGGCTATATAAAAATATAGCTTTCGGTAACCGGGTCATTCCTCCTGGTAGGAAATCTAGGGTTGTAACATAGTACACGATGAACATTGGGTGGGTTGGAAATAGATAGAAGAAGGATAAGGTTGCAACAGGTAAGTTACATTAAGTGTTGCACACAGCTCTATATGATATGAATGATAATGTGTTGGTATGGTGAGCTGCAAAGGTAGAATAGTCAATGTTTTGTCTTACTGGGCTCCAATGTTAAACTATGTTTTGCACTTGAGGCAATGTTTTTTGTCGGATTGAAATGAAACTGTGCAATTTTTGTAAAGTACCTTCAGTCATCATTCCTGTAAAGTTAGGTTGAATTTGCTTCTGTTATTTCAGAGGAGTAGATGAAAATGTGATTTTCCCATAGGGTCCTATTGTTAAACCATGTCCCGTGCAGGCCGCCATGTTTTTCGTCAAATCCAAAAGAAATGCACAATCTTTGTTAAGGACCTTTAGTACATCATTCCTATAAAGTTTGGTTGAATTTGCTTCAGTGGTTTCAGAGAGGAAGATGAAAATGTGATTTTTCCCATAGGGTCCAATGTTAAACCTAAGTTCCGTGCTGGCGGCCATGTTTTTTATCGGATCGGAACAAAATGAGCAATATTTGTAAAGGACTTTCCATACATCATTCCTGTAAAGTTCAGTTGAATTTGCTTCAGTGGTTTCAGAGGAGTAGATGAAAATGTGATTTTCCGATAGGGTCCTATGTTAAACCATGTTCCGTGCTGGCGGCCATGTTTTTCGTCGGATCGGAACGAAAAGAGCAATCTTTGTTAAGGACCTTAAGTACATCATTCCTGTAAAGTTTGGTTCAATTTGCTTCAACCTTTTCAGAGCAGAAGATGAAAATGTGATTTTTCCCAGTGTTGAATGTTAAACCTAAGTTCCACGCTGGCGGCCATGTTTTTAATTGGATCGGAACAAAATGAGCAATCTTTGTAAAGAACCTTCCATACATCATTCCTGTAAAGTTAGGTTGAATTTGCTTCAGTGGTTTCAGAGGAGTTGATGAAAATGTGATTTTCCCATAGGGTCATATGTTAAACCATGTTCCGTGCTGGCAGCCATGTTTTTTGTTGGATTGGAACGAAATGAGCCATCTTTGTTAAGGACCTTAAGTACATCATTCCTGTAAAGTTTGGTTCAATTTTCTGCAGCCTTTTCAGAGCAGAAGATGAAAATGTGATTTTTCCCATAGGGTCTAATGTTAAACCTAAGTTCCACGCTGGCGGCCATGTTTTTTATAGGATCGGAACAAAATGAGCAATCTTTGTAAAGGACCTTCCATACATCATTCCTGTAAAGTTTGGTTGAATTTGCTTCAGAGGTTTCCGAGGAGAAGATGAAAATGTGATTTTCCCATAGGGTCCTATGTTAAACCATGTTCCGTGCTTTCCACCATGTTTTTCATCGGATCGGAACGAAATGAGCAATCTTTGTTTAGGACTTTTAGTACACCATTCCTGTTAAGTTTGGTTCAATTTGCTTCAGCCTTTTCAGATGTGATTTTTTCCATAGGGTCCAATGTGAAACCTAAGTTCCGCGCTGGCGGCCATGTTTTTTATCGGATCGGAATGAAATGAGCAATTTTTGTAAAGGATTTTCCATACATCATTCCTGTAAAGTTTGGTTGAATTTGCTTCAGTGGTTTCAGAGGAGAAGATGAATATGTGAAAAGTTTAATAGACGGACGGACGACGGACGCCAAGTGATGGCAATAGCTCACACTGACCCTGCGGGTCAGGTGAGCTAAAAAGTGGTGCGTTTCTTGTGTTGCGCACTATATGTTCCCTGCTGGCAACCATCTTGGATAAAGAGGGAACCTTAAAATACCTCTTTTTTTCAGGGGACTACCTAATGCAATTATGGCTAAGTTTTGTTCTAGTGGGCAGTAGTTTCAGAAGAGAAGATCTATGAATGTGTATTCCCATTGGATCTAATGTTATAATTATGTTCCACGCTGGCTGTCATTTTGGATATGGTGCAGACCTCAAATTTTTTTAACTGCTTTTGCAAGGACCTACCAAGGACTATTGTGGCAAAGTTTTGTTCTGATTGACTGAGCAGTTTTGGAGCAGATCTTTGAATGTATTTTCCCACATAAGGGCAAATGCAAAAACTATGTTCCCTGCTGGCGGCCATCTTCCATATAGCACAGACCTGAAAAAAAACATTTTTTTCATGGGACCACCATAGGATTTCTGTGGCAAAGTTTGGTTTAAATTGGAACTGCAATTGCACAGAAGACCTTTGAATGTGTTTTCCCTTTGGGTCCAATGTCTAAGCTATGTTCCCTGCTAGGGGCCATCTTGGATATAGCACGGACCTGAAAAACTTTTTTGCAGGGGATCTACCAAAGGACTATTATGGCTAAGTTTAGTCCAACTGGTCCTGTTGTTTCGGAGATCTTTGAATGTGTTTTCCCATTGGGTCAACATGTAAAAACTATTTTCCCTGCTGGGGACCATCTTGGATATAGCGCAGACTTAAAACATAGTTAATCAACAATTACGAAGTTCGCCTCGTTATGGCACAATGACACAGAAACCAAATTTGGCCAGGGTGCTCATTTACCATTCCTTATGCATGTATACAAAGGCTAGATGATCTTATATTTACCATGTACAGTAACCGAGACCTGAATTCGGACATAAACAGAAAAGTGACCCAATTTTGCCTGGATGCTGACCTACTGCCAAAGATGCATGCACATGCAAAGTTAGATGATCCTACCATGTACAGTTACTTCGATCTGAACTTGGACTTAAACTTGAATGTAAGTCAATCATGAGGAAAATATAGGTCAAAGTGACCGAATTTTGCCTGGATGCTGACCTACCCCCTAGGATGCATGCACATACAAGGTTACATAATCCTAGCATGTACAGTTACTTAGATCTGAACTCGGATGTAAACTTGAATGGAAGTCAATCATGCGGAAAATGTAGGTCAAAGTGACCTAATTTTGCCTGGATGCTGACATACCCCCCAAGATGCATGCACATGCAAGATAAGTTGATCCTACCATGTACAGGTACTTAGATCTGACCTTGGACGTAAACTTGAATGTAAGTCAATCATTCGAAAAATATAGGTCAAAGTGACCTGACTTTGCCTGGATGCTGACCTACCGCCAAAGATGCATGCACATGCAAGTTTAGATGATCCTACCATGTACAGTTACTTAGATCTGAACTTGGACGTAAACTAGAATGTAATTCGATCATGTGGAAAATATAGGTCAAAGTGACCTGACTTTGCCTGGATGCTGACCTACTGCCAAAGATGCATGCACATGCAAGTTTAGCTGATCCTACCATGTACACTTACTTAGATCTGAACTAAGAGATCTTAACTTGGACGTAAACTTGAATGTAATTCGACCATGCGGAAAATATAGGTCAAAGTGACCTAATTTTGCCTGGATGTTGACCTACCCCCAAAGAAGCTTGCACATGCAAGGTTAGAATATCCTACCATGTACAGTTACTGAGACATCAACTCTGACCTAAAATTAAACTAGAGGTACTGTGGCCTGGAGGGCCAGACAATGATACCCCCACTCCCCATTGGAGTAGAAGATCCCTGATATAATTTGTAACAAAAAAAAATATAATTGCATAATTCCATTGTGTACTAAACAAGAGGCTCTCAAGAGCCTGTATCGCTCACCTTAAAATTGTTCAAGCAGTTTCAGAGAAGATTTTTTGAAGCAGTTTCCAAACATAAGGGGCCTATGTTAATCTACATTCCCTGCTGACAGCTATTTAACATAAAACTTTGAAGAGGGTCACATAAGGACTATCATATCAAAATTCTACTGAAATTGTTCAAGCAGTCTCAGAGGAGATCTTTTTATGCATTTCCCACTGGGTCCAATGTTAAACTATGTTTTGCTACTGGTGGCCATGTCGGAAGACGGATCAGCACCAAAGTAACAAGCTTGGTCAAATCAAAATCTCACAAGTTTCATTTATGCAATGTTTAAATTGAATCCATTCAATGGTTTTCCATGATATCTTTGTATGCATTTCCCCATTGCTGGCAGCCATGTTGGATGATGGATCAGAACTGAAGTAACAACACTTGGTCAGCTTCTCATAAGCAAAGTTTGGATTACACAGTTCTCCAAAAGAAGATCTTTTGTTAACTTAAGTTCACAGCTGGTGACACTTGGTCAGCACCTGACAGGCATCATTTATGTCATGTTTGATTTAAATCCATTTAGCAGTTCTCTAGAAGATCTTTGTGTGCATTTCCCATAGGGTTCAATGCTGTCCGTCATGTAAGATGACAGATTGGCACAAAAGTAATAACACTTGGTCAGCACCTCATAAACATCATTCATGCCATGTTTGGTTCAAATCCATTCAGTGGTTCTAAAGTAAAAGTTCTTTGTATGCATTTTCCCATAGGGTCCAATGTTAAAATTAAGATCACCGCTGGCGGCCATTTTGGATGATGGATCGGCACTAAAGTAACAACACTTCGTCAGCACCTCATAAGCATCATTCATGCCCAGTTTCGTTCAAATCCATTCAGTGGTTCTCAAGAAGAAGTTCTTTGTATGAATTAGTCAAATGGGAAACTAAGTTTCCCACTGGCGGCCATCTTGGAAGCGGTTGGAAAACTTGAATGTGTTCAATAAAATATAGTCCTTAACATGCTGAACATTTTTGCATTTTAAACTTGACCTCTATCTCAAAGCGTTTCTGAAATATAGGACATAAAGAAAAAAATCATGAAAAATTTGACCAATAAAGGACCACAACTCATATATAGGTACTTGGATTTTCTTCAAAATATCCATGTGGGTAGATCTTAACATGCTGAACATTTTTGCAATTTAAACTTACCCTCTATCTGTTATAGTTTTTTCAATAAAAAATAAAAAACGTCAAAATTTTAAAAATTTTACGGAAAAAGGGCAATAACTCTTAGACGGGTTGTCAGATTTTCTTCAAAATTTCAGCATGGGTAGATCTTCTCATGCTGATCATTTTTATACCATGTCAGATTTTTGATATCTGTAACGGTTTTTGAGTTATTTGCCAAAAACTGTAATTTACCCCTATGTTCTATTTTTAGTAACGGCAGCCATGTTGTTTGACCTAAGACATACAAATTAAAAAATTTGAAACTAGATACCCTAGTGATGATTCAGTTAAAGTTTGGTTCCATTTGACCCAGTGGTTTCAGAGGAGAAGATTTTTGAAAGTGAGCTAACGACGGACGGACGGACGACGGACGCCAAGTGATGGCAAAAGCTCACCCTGGCATAGCCAGGTGAGCTAAAAATCTGTGAAATTTGCTCAAAAGATCTCGAAAATTAACTAAGTTGTTAAAAAGGAAGTTGATGTCCAGCAATCTTGAAATCTCTACTAGTGGTATAACCTTGCATACAAAATTTCAAGTTGCAGTGATGAGTAGTTACTGAGAAAAATGTTACGAAAAGTTTCAACGATTGACAAAAGATCTAGAAAATTAACTAAGTCGGTAAACATTAAGTAGATGTCCGGTAATCTTGAAATCCTCTGATCTAAAATTAAATGAAAGCCAGTCAAGCAGAAAATATAGGCCAAAGAGACCTAATTTTCTTGGAGGCTGTGAGATAGCCCAAGATGCATCTGTACACAAAGTTTGATGACCCTACTCTTCATAGTTACCAAGATATATACCTAAATGTTGATGCGGACGAAGAGGCGGGCACCGGGGGTACTCCAATAGTCCTCCTCAACTTCGTTGAGGCGAACTAAAAATGCAACGCTTGAAGAGTTAGGTTCCAATAAGCGCATCTTTGGATCCAATGTTAAAACTAAAAAAAAAATAAAAATTTGAGAATCATCAATATTTGGGTCCCATTTATAAACAGTACTTGCCAGGTGAAATTTGTTGATGTAGTACAGATGGAAATTTCCCCAGGACCACAAAGGAAGAAACCCTATCAAAATCTGACAAATCAAATATTCTATGGCCAAATAGTTATGAAAACAACCAGTTTGTTCCTTTTTGGCCCCACTTGTGTTGCCCTTTTGGGCTAAGGAACATTTTGTTAAAATTTCATAAGAATTAGTCAACTAGAACTAAAGTAATTTTTGACCAAAAACAAAAGTGTATAATGACGACAACATCAAACCATTATACGACCAAATTTTTGTGGTTGTATAAAAAACTGGGGATTGTCTATAGTATAAGGATATTGTCCATATACCTGTCGTTATCATTGAAAACATTAAATCCATTATTTGAGGTAATATTAAAAGTCCCAGTCAGACTTGAACTGACAACTCCTTACTTGGTAAGGTGTAATACATTTTACTATAGGGATCTTTTTGTTTTACCTCAAATAACAGTTAATCTCTATATCCAAAAAGTAACTGTCATCTTCAAACAACTCGCAGACTCAAAGAACACCAATTAATTTTCCATAGGCTCCAATGATAACATTTTGAGTTATTCCTCCCATTTCTATATTTCATGGGTACATATGTTACCCCTCAAAAGAGTGGAATTGAGTGGAGTAACTTCCATTAAATATTTGGGGTGGCATGTCAAAAATTGCAGAAATTTTCATTCACATTTTTATTTCATTAGCTTTAATATCTACATGAGTTTTTTGCAGCAAGTCCTACTTCCAAGACGGCCATTATTATTTCCATTCATTCAGTTATCAATAAATAGTACACCTTCCATGCCTGCAAAGTGGTTGACCGAATTAAGCACTATTTTTGTGTGTATCAGTCAAAAGGTCAATAAGTCATCTGGGTCCAAACTGAAAGTTAAATATTCCTTCTTTACCAACATTTTCAATTCCTTTGTTTTCCTAAACAATTCTGTCAATTTTATCCAAATCTGTACAAAAATAAAGGAAAACGAGATAATTCAATACTTCAACATACAACAGTAAATATCGTAAGAAAATGAATATTACATATTTCTTAGTAACTTTAATATGCCTATCTGAACACTATTCTGAACCCTTCATCTCAATTTGAAATAAATATAAACCTAAATAAAGCCATACACTTTCCTTTTCAACCCTTTTTTAATGAAATCTATATGAAAAATAGCTTTTCCTATGAAAATTGTCCCAATCTAGAGTACATTTTTGTAAAATTCAGCTTTATTTCAAAATTAAAGCTCTTTTCTTGTGTGTAAAATTATTTTTTATTGTTATGATAATGTAGCATAGAGCATACCAATTTTAAAATGGGCCCATTTGTCAAATCCAACTAGTTTTGACTGTTTTAGTATAACCGCACCCTTTCAGTATAAAAAACAGTCAATTCTTTGACATTGCATTTGATGAGGTCATATAAACTGTGACCTCACAGCATTATGACGTCACAAGTTAATGTTGAAAATATGCATTTGAAAGCTACATGTTACAACTATGAAGGGTGAAAAGAAAAAACATAAATTTGCATGGTAACCAAGCATTTCCATCGATAACTGAAAACCTTAGAATGCATGTTGCATGCAAATTAATTAGGAAACAGATATTATCAAATAAATAATAAATAAAAACAAGTTTGGACCCAAATTGATGTCTCGCCTGTCCCTTCATGGTCGCAAAATTGATGTGAATTCTCAAACTGACTAAATCAGAAAACTAAACAAATGTGCTAGACTGAGAAATTAGGGTAAGTGACAAAAGCAATATAGCAGACTGTCAAGAATCACAAAAAACGAAAATATCAGTTACCACTGATAGATAATGAAAAACCAAACATGTTCATTAGACCGTGAAAATGAGGTCAAGGGCTAAAGCCAAACAGCGGTCTACATGTTCCATTTAAGACAAACCAAAACACCAAATATTATTGACCTTACATTAATAGATACTGGGAAACTTAACATGATCACTGAACCGTGAAATTGAGGTCACAGACAAAATCCATATAGCAGACTGTCATGTACTACTCAAGACCAACCTATATACCAAATATCATTGACCTACCACTTATAGTTACTGAGAAAATGACCTAATCACAAAAACTTAACGTGCTCACTAGACCGTGAAATTGAGGTCAAGGACAAAAGCCATAAGACAGACTGTCATGTACTACCTAAGACCAACCTCCATACCATATATCATTGACCTACCACTTACAGTTACCGAGAAACTAAACTAAGCACAAAAACTCAACGTGTTCATTGGACCGTGAAATTGAGGTCACAGACAAAAACCATATAGCAGACTGTCATGTAATACCTAAGACCAACCTTTATACCAAATATCATTGACCTACCACTTATAGTTACTGAGAAAATGACCTAATCACTTAAACTTAACATGTTCACTAGACCATGAATTTGAGGTCACAGACAAAAGCCATATAGTAGACTGTCATGTACTACTCAAAACCAACCCATTTACCAAATATCATTGACCTACCATTTATAATTACTGAGAAAATTACCTAATCACAAAAACTTTACATGAAAGTCTACGCCGCCGCTGTCATACTTTGTACGCATATGTCTTGCTTTCCACGCCTTTTGTCACGGGCGAGACAACAAAAAACAACTTGTTATTATTTATATTTGTATGTCGGAATGCATGTATTAACAATGAAGGGATATTGAGTAAATGCAAACTAGAGCTGTCGCCAGATGACAGCCAGTTATACCCCCACTAATTGAACCCTGAATCAATATGGCAAGAGTAAATTTAAGTGTGTGTGGACACAATACAGTCGTGGACACAGAACAAATGTGGACAAAATGATATACCTGTCCCTTTCTCCAGAAAATATTCAAAGATGAAGTATTTCCCCTTCAAATTCGGACTGCAACCATATACCTTCATGCACATCTTCATGTGGTGTACTGCAACAGTGCAACATTTCATCAACAAGAGGAAAGCTGTCAATGTGACAGCAAACCGGGTTTTCTTTAACATGGACAGTACATCTTACACATGGGTTGACCCTGAATATTTTAAATGTACTAATAATTTTCATTAATTTTCAATGTTAAACCTTAAACCAAAGTACCCTATTTCTTGAAAGTTCAGCAACTTGGATTTTAATAACTGTGCACACCTCTGATACAGGTATAAATGATCTGCATTATAAAAATTTCCTGTCTATTAAACTGTAAGAGATTTGTTCTATTTTGGCATTATTTATCAAAAATCAAAACAAAAGTACCATGCACACCTTTCATATATGTACAACTGATCTGCAAAATAAACTAGAGGCTCAGAAACTGAGCCTGAATCGCTCACCTGACAAAATGCTTGCAGCAGGGGATGAAACTGATGTTTATCCTACAGGATCCTGTGTTATAATATGTTCTGTGCCGGTGGTCTTCTTTTTTTTTATCAGATCAAAACAAATCAATCAAAGCAATCTTACCNGGGTACTTATCGGAGTGAATACTCCTGGTTTATAGGTTTTACTATATCATTTATCAGTTTGAACAGATAAAAATCCAGTCTGATATGCTCATTTGCTAGGTATCATGCCACAACCTAGAGGCTCAGAAACTGAGCCTGAATCGCTCACCTGACAAAATGCTTGCAGCAGGGGATGAAACTGATGTTTATCCTACAGGATCCTGTGTTAAAATATGTTCTGTGCCGGTGGTCTTCTTTTTTTTTTATCAGATCAAAACAAATCAATCAAAGCAATCTTACCGTGGCTGAATTTGCTTCAATAGTATGACGTAAAAGATGTTTTCTTATAGGGGTCCCATTTTAAACGAAGTTCTGTGCTTGGAGCCTTTTCTTTTGTAGGATCCAAATAAAATGAGCGATCGATCTTTGTAAAGAAACTTCAGTTCATTATTTCAGTATAGTTTACTTAAATTTGCTTCAATAGTTTCTGAGCAGATATTGAAAATGATGTTTTTTCCATAGGGTCCAATGTTAAAACTAAGATCTATGCTGGCAGCCATGTTTTTTGTCAAATCAGAATGAAATGCGCAATCTTTGTGAAGGACCTTCCATACATCAATTCAGTACAGTTTACTTAAATTTGCTTCAATAGTTTCAGAGCAGATGTTGAAAATAATGTTTTTTCCCATAAGGTCCAATGTTAAAACTAAAATCTGCGCTGGCGGCCATGTTTTTCATCGAATCGGAATGAAAAATGTGCAATCTTTGTGAAGGACCTTCCATAAATTATTCCTGTAAAGTTTGGTTGAATTTGCTTCAGCGACTTCAGAGGAGAAGACAAAAATGTGAATTTCCCATAGGGCCAATGTTAAACTATGTTCCGTGCTGGCAGCCATATTTTTTGTTGAATCGGAACGAAATGTGCAGTCTTTGTAAAGGACCTTTCATATTTCATTTCAGTACAGTTTAGTTAAATTTGCTTTAATAGTTTCAGAGCAGATGACTTGAAAATGATGTTTTTCCCATAGGGTTCAATGTTAAAACGAAGATCCACGCTGGCGGCCATGTTTCTTATCGAATCTGAACGAAATGTGCAATCTTTGGGAAGGACTTTCCATACATCATTCCTGTAAAGTTTTGTTGAATTTGCTTCAGCGGTTTCAGAGGAGAAAATGAAAATATGAATTTTCCATAGGGCCAATGTTAAACTTTCGTGCTGGTGGCCATGTTTTTTGTTGAATCGGAATGAAATGTACAATCTTTGTAAAGGACCTTCCATACATCATTTCAATACAGTTTATTTAAATTTGCTTCAATAGTTTCAGAGCAGATGTTGAAAATGATGTTTTTCCCATAGGGTCCAATGTTAAAACTAAGATCCGAAATTGCAGCCATGTTTTTTATCAAATTGGAACAAAATGTGCATTCTTTGTGAAGGACCTTCCATACATCATTCTTGTAAAGTTTGGCTGGATTTGCTTCAGAGGTTCCAGAGGAGAAGATGAAAATGTGAATTTTCCATAGGGCCTATGTTCTGTGCTGGCGGCCATGTTTTTAGTCAAATCAGAACGAAATGTGCAATTGTTGTAAAAGACCTTCAATACATCATTTCAGTACAGTTTAGTTCAATTTGCTTTAATAGTTTCGGAGCAGATGTTGAAAATGATGTTTTTCCCATAGGGTCCAATGTTAAAATGAAGATCCATGCTGGCGGCCATGTTTTTTATTGAATTAGAACGAAATGTGCAATCTTTGTGAAGGACCTTCCATACATCATTCCTGTAAAGTTTGGTTGAATTTGCTTTAGCGGTTTCAGAGTAGAAGATGAAAATGTGAATTCCCATAGGGCCAATGTTAAACTATGTTCCGTGCTGGTGGCCATGTTTATTGTCGAATCGGAACGAAATGTGCAATCTTTGTAAAGGACCTTCCATACATCATTTCAATACAGTTTAAGGCGAAGTGTACGTAATTAACTACTCCAACGATTTTTTTTAAATTTCGTATACAAAAAGTGCATGGAAATATATAACAGAAAATCGAAAAAAATGGGGGGTCACCGTTTTAATTTTCGAGATATGACTATTTGAAGTTTACTGCACAAAACACTAAAATTACAAAGGATATATAGGGAAAAATCGTAAATATCGGATTGTACATTTACTTAAATCGTGCTTGCAAATTTATATATCCAACAATTTTTTTGAAAATTTGATATATTATTAAAAAATTAATTTCGAATGCATTGATGTAAAGAAAGTCCCTAGCAACCGTGCTCGTTTTCAAGATATATCGCTTTGAATTGTGGATTTTAATGTAAAAAATGCGTTTTTCCGGCGACGTTACTGAAGACGTTGCTTTTTTACTGTAACGCATGGCACTTACAATTATCTTTTTTTGTGTTTGTTGACTTCAGTAGACTGTTGTCGTTATTTTATAAACACCAAAATTTACCAGAAAACCGAATACAAATAAGACTTTACAGATCTTCAGATGCGATTGTCGCAATTAACTGTTGGAGGACAAGAAATTTTAGTTCGATATTACCTACCGAACTTATGAATTGTATATTTAAAATTTCCAAATTATCTTTTTGCGCTTTGCTATTGTATCAAACTTTAGATTTTTAAAAATAGAAGTAAAACGTACATTGCATCAATTTATATAAAATTAGAACCTCTCTGCCGGAAGACGATAGTAAGAAGAATGGCCATTCAGCAATGACCTTGTTCCTATGTTGGACCATTTCCAAAATAAGCCCAAATATCGTCAATAATCGTATAAGGTGGTCTATGATAAATGTGCTTCTTATGAAATAAAAATATTTATGCCACACTTGTATGTTTTCTGACATTTGTATCTGTTTATACTACCCGAAGGACATAGAGAACCCAACTAATTTTTTAATGCGATTGTGACACAATTTCCCTTCAAAATGGCAGTTGGCTTAGTTTGGTTCTGAAGGTGCTGTGCAACGAATTTAAACAAAAAGCTACAAAAAATTTCAAAATCTGTCAAAATTGCACACAAGTGACAAGTACAGTGGCTTGATCTTTTACCTAAAACGTATGAGAATGTATTTTAATTAATTTTGGTTTTTTTATAGTGTATTTGACAGATTACATGCTTAAACATTTTTGAAGAAGATAACATGAGTTTGCAAAATTGCTATGTTGAATGAAATAAATTCACGGTGTTCCGACTTTTTTGTTTTAATTCAAATGTCAAAGAAAATCACGACTGTATAGTGAATCTTTAACCCCACCTATTTCCATTTTCACTACATTGAGGTTGAGTTGGACGAAAGGGATTTCTCGTTCCGATTTGCTCTCTATAAATTTAGCAAATTCCGAATTTCCGGACATATGTTATGACCACAACCTGGTCAAAAGTTGTATATTTTACATATGTTCAAAATGAGTTATATTGTTTGTAAATGAAATCCTATTGTTTGATCAGTTGATCAAGTATAACGAAGTTAGTGTTTTAACCTATGCAAGAAACAAATTTTTGCGAATCCTGTCAAACTCGGAATGACAATTTCGATTTACCAAGGCCAAAAGCATGCCAATCTCGTAACGCTATATCATTTTCATCCCAAGTTTTCAGTCTAAAGATAGGGCTATCCCGAAGTTAGTTGCCGGGAATTGCAAGTATGTCTTACTTGTAACGAAACAATAGATCGAATTTGTTTTACACCTCGAACTTCTCCGGATCCGGGTCCATTGCTAAAGATATTTCTACGCAGAAGCTGAATATTTTGCAATGCAAAGTAAGTTCTTTCATAGCTGTATAAAATATACTAAACACATAATTATACTCAACAAAAAAAAAAAAGATTAGCAACACATATTCAACCGTTTTAATTTTTAACAAAAATGCTTAAATGCAGATTAATCCTGATCTTGGCTAAAAATAACCGATATTTGCTTTAATTCAACCATAAAAAATTCTTCATTTTGTCAGATTGGGTGTACAAGATATCCATTTCAAGTTATGATCCGAAAATTAACACGGACTTTTTTCCCGTAGGCGATTTTCATCTTTTGCAAAAAAAGTGCAAAGATCACTTAGTGATCACCATTATATCACCAGTTCTGGTAATCAAAAACATTTTGATGGCTTTCGTTGCATAAAAATGAAAAATTTGACATTTTTTGCATATCCCCACTTTTTTGCAATGTATTTCTTTTTGGGTCGAGTTAGCTTAAAATTAATGCAATATTCAGAATTTATGGACAGACGTAATGCTATTGATTAGTCGAACTCAAATCAAGCTCACAATTGTTAAATTTAATTTAATAATTGAGATTTGGTAACCTGAAAAATATACCCTTTTTATTCACACCAATTGTTGCTAAACTTTTTGTGTTCAGTATACAAACTAACCAACCCAAAGCAAAGAGAAAAAAAAAGCCAGCACAAAAATCAGGTAAATGCACATGTATATCAGTTACTACTTCGATACTAGAGTGGGTCGGCCCCTTTTCGGGATGTCTGGATAATATCCTTTTAAGCCCGGGTTTCGGGATTTTTATGATTTAAGCTCGGGATTTCGGGAAATAAATTCACCGTGAATCGGGATTTCATCAGTCTCTAAGTTTCTTTGTAGTTCGGGATTTCGGGATTTAGGAAAAATAAAATAAAACCGGGATTCCAGTATGAGACCCCCTCCGCCCTTCGATACTAGATTCAAAGTACCTTTGGAACCAATTTGAAGGGGGCGGACATATACTAAAGAGAGACCGTAAGAAAGGAGAAAGGGGCGAGATAAAGGAGACCGAATGGGGCGGGAGTAAGGAGAAAGGCACCCACCTGTCCACCACCTCAAATTTACGGTGACTTCGGTACTAAACACAATTGTGATAGTAAATACTGACGTTACAAAAGCTTTGGCACAAAATTAAGATGAACTATAAAGGTACAAATTAAATTGACAGTAATTTCCGTAACTACAATAACTTGAATACTAATTAAATTTACAAAAATTTCCGATCTAAATTAACAGTAAGTAGTAACTTCGTTACTAGATTACAATAATTCGGTACAGAAAGGGGATGGCAAGACCATTTTTGGGATGCTGGGATTAACCATTTGTAACTTCGGGAAATCGGATCCCCTTTTTTAGAGGCCGGGAATTCGAGATAAAATTGTCATCGGGACAAAGAAAGGGTTATTTTTAGACCCGTGAAATTGTGATTTTATGGAAATTTTATTAACGGGACTGGCAAAAATTTGTTTTTTTTTTAATCGGGGCACTTTTCGCAAAAAATGTCCGGGATTTCGGGATTTGCTCATTTTAATAACAGGAAATCGGGGTGAAGTCACCTCCCACAAAACGTACTATAGCTATATACAGTACTAAAATTACAGAAACTTCAGTGGGACTGTTACTTCTGTACGAAATGTACAATAACTTCGATACTAAATTTGACTTTTGGTATTAAATTCAACGTAACATCGGTAGAACATGCCGAATTTACAGAAACTTAGCTGCAAAATTTACAAAAACTATATATGGAACTAAAATTACAGGAAGGTTTAAGTACTAAATTTAAACAGTAATATCCGAAATGAATTGACAGTATTTACAGTAGTTTCCGAACTGAATTTACAATAACTTCGGCATTAAAATTACAGTAACTTTGGTACTAAATTTACAGTAATTTCGATATTTATTGATACATTCATTTTTTTTTCATTTCTCTTGTTTATATTTGCGCTTTTTTTAATTCACTCAAACCTTTTTTAATCTTATAAATGAGAAGGATTCAAAGTCGGCTAAAATTAGCAAGGTCTTTTATTACAACTGGTTATTGAAAATTATGCAATATTTTATAAATATCTGTTATTCTCCCTCGTATCTATCTGTATTGACCAATACGATACTGTATGAATAAATGAACACCGTATTAAATGTACCTGACATTTTAAAGTATTATAACAGCACTAACAGTTCCAATATTTTTCACCGGTCTTTTTATACTGTCTGGACAATTTCTAAAATATCTAGACTGACCACTTATACATTTCTATTGAAAACAGACCCATCACGATAACATTGATCTCAATAACATTTCGACGCCGTCCATTTTTTCAATCATGACGTTACTAACGAGGCACGTCATTACTCCCGCAATCCGCTAGAGGCGTTGAATTACGTACACTTCGCCTTAATTAAATATGCTTCAATAGTTTCAGATCATATGTTGAAAATGATGTTTTTCCCATAGGGTCCAATGTTAAAACGAAGATCCGCGCTGGTGGCCATGTTTTTTATTGAATTGAAACGAAATGTGCAATCTTTGTGAAGGACATTTCATACATCATTCCTGTAAAGTTTTGTTGAATTTGCTTCAGCGGTTTCAGAGGAGAAGTTGAAAATGTGAAAAGTTAACTCCGGACGACACAACGGACGCAAAGTGATAGCAATAGCTCACACTGACCCTTTGGGTCAGGTGAGCTAAAAATTCCCCTCTCAAATACTGTGGGAGATTTGCTATGGACAAATGGGGCACCCTATTGGTAATTATAAATATTTAATGTAACTAGAAAATGTGTTTATAAAACACGGATGCCCCGCAGACAAATTTATCGCAATAGATAACCTTAACCAATCATCAATGGAATTTAGTTCCCTGTCACTGAATTGGGATGGAATCATCAAGGAGTACTGTCATGACTGTTACAGATGATTATTCATTAAATATTTGTTAAGTAATGGATGTAAACAAAAATTACCCAACTAAAGTCTCTGAAGCATAAAATATTGGTCAGGTTATAAAATTATCCATGAATTATGCAGTACTCACTATGGTGATTTATTTCATTAACCACCAAGTTGCTATTAAATTGGCCTAATGCAAAAATTTAACAAAGTCATTCAAGTCAAAGTCAAGAAATTGTCTAAGAATTTTGCAGTTTTTACTAAGATAAGTCATTTCATGAAACATTATAATGTAATGTTGTGTAGTTGTTCAGAAATGGACTTAAAACACAAAATTTACCAAAAGTCACTCAAGCGTAAAATGTAGGTCAAAGACACCTAATTGTCCTTGATTTGGATAGCACCCATCAAGGTGATTTATTTGATGCAACACCATAGT
>MJUU01009664.1:0-15390 GCA_002080025.1 Modiolus philippinarum
TAAACCAAAATACTTGTAAAATCTGATGGAGAACAAACAACCAAAGGATCATAATAGAAAAATCAAATTTCAGCTAAGGACAGAGTTATGCATGAGGGAGATACTCCTTAGCTTTTAAACAAAATTTTGTTAAATTTAGATATTGATAGTTTCAAATTTGCAATCATATCCCTTTAAGGTAGTAGACCTAGGTTAAGGGACATAACTCCTAAAAATCATTTGTATGTTTGTTTAAATCATTTTCATAAAAAGGTTCTAAGCTTCTTTGTAACATAGATGTTTTTAAGCCTTTTCACATCAGTGCTTACAAAGCATTGATGAAACTGTCTGCTTCAAACGTCTTACTGATTTAAAGAGTTATCTCCCTTAACCTAGGTCTACTACCTTAAACGTCAGGGTAATAAGTAATAATGAAATGCCCGGGTATTTTGTATAACAGGATGACGACAGATGAAAGAATGAAATATAGTTCTAATCTAGATTCTCCATTGGAAGTCGGAAGTCAAAGTAACTGTTATAGTCGTTCGCACAAAGGATACGGGATTCCAGTGAATCCGTATTTAATACACATAATTATCCAGTAAATGAAACGTCTGGATACATGAACGTTCGCATATTTGATTTCAGACGACATCAAGTATTTCATATACAATATATGCAAAATATACACAAGGAAATTTTTTCGCTCGCCGAGCGGAGCTTGACCCTCAACTTACATTTCGAAAGTCAATCTTTCTCTGCCCGCAACTGACGCTTTCCTATTTTTTATATAAAAGTTTTTAATTTGCTCAATCCACTTTGACCAATAATAAAAAAAAATAATTTTCAGAAAGATTGAAGTGTCAATTATCTATTATTTATTCCATTTTAATACGTTTTGACATGTTAAATACATTAATTCATCATTGTTGTCTGCGGCTTATCTTGTAATTGATAATCCACAAATATGTGTTTGGACGCCGGTACTTAATATTTATCACAAGAGGACGCGGTATGTCTGTATAAGATCACCCAGACGGCCGTAGGCCGGAGGGGTGAGCTTATACAGACACAGCAAGTCCGAGTGTAATAACTAATTTACATCCCAGCTAATTTATTAAGCGAAGGAAAGACGATATCATACGTGTGATATCTCCCGGATCCTGCGGGAGTCTCCCGTTGTCAGGGCCTGTCAATCAGCTGTGCTTGGTTGATTTGTCATTGATTTTACATGCAATTAAGGATGTTTTGTTGTTTTAAATAATCAAAGGTGTCAAATTATAGCCTGCAACAACCAAGTAATTATTTAATTACCGTCCAGTTGTTTTACCTTTCCACGTGGTCATAGTGGCTGGTGAAAGCCCAGTTAAGGAATTAGATCATGCAATTCACATATATTAGCCAATGAACCATTTTGCTTTATGAATATAAGCCCTGATATTGACGAATGACGACGGAAAACCTACAAACCTGGTCAAAACTTCGCAAAACTTCCAGTGATGCAATTACGCAATTCATGCTGAATTATCTCCCTTTGTAATGTGTAGAACATGAACAAAAATAAACTTTTAGGTGTTGCTTTCAATTGAAATTTATTTATAAATTCTTTAGAAATATAATTTAAAATTAATTTAAGGAATTTTCTTTGGAATTCACCTAAGATTGTGTAAATATTTGCCAACTTAAAAATAAAAATATACCTATTGTAACAAAATTAAAAATGTTCTTATTATTATGGTAAAATTGACCACTTCACGGGGGTTTCCCAGCTAGGTAAGACTGAGGCACGAGGTAATGGTAAGAGCAGTGATGTTCCGAAGAGGTTCCCGCGAAAAAGAGTCCCTGTAACGTGTTGCAGCGGAGGAATCTGGCGCCAGACGACAGTGCCCATAGTTGACAATCCAGCCACCGAGAAGGAAAGGTATACTTAATTAATGGGGAACTTATATCTTTGTCTTTAGCGGGAGGTAGAATTCTCTGGGCCTAGCAAACCCTGTAGTTTAATAAGGGAATTCCTGGTAATTATTTACAGGACCATTTCTGTGATATTTACCCCTGAAACTCCTTCAAAGAGACAACCCGTTGGTTTATCTTGACCCGACAAAGTTTCACCATAATGGCGACGAGAATAATTTGGTGATGAAGATATAGTTCACTGAAGTGGAACCAACCTTTTACATTTTTCTATCAGAGAGGTTTTTAGTTATTTTTGGTTCCTTTTCTTTGAGAGGAAAAACTTTTTCCGTCTTTTGAAGAAGTTTTGAAAGTTTTTCGTCCCACGTGGAGTTGAGAAAAAGTTTGCCGTGGGAATACACATTTTGTCTGGGCGGAATCACGTGACCGTCTGGACCGGAAATTACCCAGTTATTGATTGATGTGTATTGATCGGAATGTAAACACTGGTGGCTTTGTGTATTGATGTTTAAAAACTGTTTGAGTCAATTTATTTACATTTTGAGGTGTATTTAGTGATTATTGAAATAAAGTTGTGTTATTTCTTTATTGTTATTGAGATAAATTGACATAGTTTTCCTTTGTTTACAATGGATAAATCGGGTAAACTACATGCAAAAGTGAGCATAAATCCATGTGGTATAAAGGATTTGTTGAGATTACCTGGTATTGGTGCAAACATTTCCATGAAAATTATGGAAATACGGGGAAAAAGTCTCCTCATTACCAAAGAGAACTTGCCCTTTATACCGTACTTGAGGGTTACACCAGAGCTCATAGAGTCAATTGATTTTGGTACAACCACGCATGCATTCGACGACTTATGTCCATTAGATAGTGCAAACAAAATTGACCAGGAGCAGTTGGGTCCTTTATTACAACCGACCCCAGCCAAAGCCAGTCACTGCTGGTCAGGATACCAAACAAGTTGTACACGGGACAAAACCAATTGTTACCAAGCAAGAATTTGGTGTACCGAACATTGTCAAACAAAAAGTTCCACCACCCAACTATGAGTTAGATTTATTTGTGCAACAGCAATTAAATAATGTACAAATTAGTGAGACAAAACCAAAGAATACTGTGGAGCAAGATGTACAGACAGACACACAAATGTTACATGGGGCGACAGCTGATACAAATAAGA
Source organism: Modiolus philippinarum (assembly GCA_002080025.1). Lineage (NCBI taxonomy): Eukaryota > Metazoa > Mollusca > Bivalvia > Mytilida > Modiolidae > Modiolus > Modiolus philippinarum. The sequence goes on from MJUU01009664.1 coordinate 3,080, forward strand.
ACTTGTATGTGCCTACCCCTGTAACACAGGGATCTATGGTACAGACCATGAGTAACCTACAAGTCCCACCTACCCAAGGGGCAATGGGCGGGGTGTCTCAGGGTTCCAATGTCCATATCCCTGCTCCACCTGCAGGGTTGTCTGTCAGTAGTAACACCCTACCCAACCCAAGTATTGACTTGAATCGTGGTACAGTACATACGCAGTGGAACTTACAAGCAGGCATAAACGCGGGTGTATTTGTTGGTCAACCACATAACCAACAAGGATGTATGCAACAACAGACAGGTTTAACGCAACAACACACTACTCAAGTCGTAGCGCAGAACACGCAAGGTGGTCAGTCGCATATGCAAATACCGCCAGCATATGATACTAGTAGACGCAATCACTACCAGGGCATATCTGGTGTTCCTCCGTCACATCACCGTGACCGTCAACACCCAGTTTCCTCGAAGCAATGGAAACCGTTGTATATGTCGAACTATAGTTATGACTCAGATTCATCTGACTCCTTCTCAACTGATGGACCCCACAAGAACACAAATCTAGGTATCATAACTATAAGCAACTTACCCCACCACCATCACGTCGTCACAGACGCAGAAACTACAAATCACCTACTCGTGATTATGCAACTAAGAAAAAAACACCGTAGTCAAGACCGACTACCGACCCCACCTAAAACTGTTCCCAAGCACGACCTTGGGCAAAATGTTAAACCTGTACAAGAGAAACAGAGTACTACACCCACCCCAGCTAAACCAGCTGAACAAGAGAGACAATTTCAACGTAGTATGATGTTGTCGTTCAAAACGCTAAAGTACAATGGCAAGAGTGATTAGACATCATTTTACACAAAATTTTCCTGTTATGCTAAACTAGCCGGTTGGAGTGAAGAGTTAAAACTCGACCAGCTATGTTGGTCACTGGACGACAAAGCCAGTGAATACTGTACACTAGTACTAGAACAAACACCTGAGATTTCGTACAACGAAATGATCCTTAAAATGGAGAGACGTTTCGGTTTCAAAGATTTACCCGAAACTTTACAAACTCAGTTTCAAAACTCAGTCCAGTATAAGAATGAGTCACTGGAGGACTGGGCTGACAGAGTATTGTCACTAGCGACAAAAGCTTTTAGGGACTTACCCGAATCTCATATGACAAAACGAGCTGTTTTGAAATTTTGTCAAGGTTGTAATGACAGTGAGGCAAGTAGACATGCTTGTGGTCTAAGACCAGAGACTATGGACAGAGCCATAGACATAATCAAATGGTTTCAACATACGACTATAGCCATAAAAAGTAATAAATCAGTGGACAACCCTGATAAGCAGGTCCAAACATCCTCTACTATGGAGAATAGAATGTCGAACATGGAGAGTCCAATCGAGAATTTGATTACAAGCATGAATACACTGAGCGATGCAGTGAAAGGTGAACTGCGCCCCAAACGGACAAAAAACGTGAAATTTCACGCCTGAGTGATAAGAGTAAATCACCCCAGTTCACGACAGGGTCAAAATAGAAACAGAAAACCCCATTTTAACAAAAACAAAAATCAGGGTAAGCAAACTCAGAAGCGCACTGAGGACAGGGAATGTTTCGGATGTGGGAACAAAGGCCATTTGATAAGGGACTGTCCTTCAGTAGCACTCTTTAAGAAAAAGTCAAACTCAAAAGACAAAAAACCGTCCACAGGAGGTAGAGCTATAGATGGTACAAACTCAGACTCTGCTGAAAGCGTAGATGGTACAGTATCAGTACGACATCTTAAATCAGCTCTGATGATGAGAATAGAGATAAAAATCAGAGGTAAATTGGTACATGCCATTGTTGATACCGGGTGTGAAGTGACGGTGCTATCAGACAAAATTTTTGACTCATTTGAGCACAAACCTGATATAGTGAGAGAAACTATCATGCACGGTGCAGGACGTGGCATGAATATGACTTCCAGGATTACCCAACCTGTGAAACTACTCATAGCAGGTCTACATTTCAAACATGAATTACATGTAGCACCCTTAGACTGTGATATGCTTTTGGGACTTGACTTCATGAGCAAGCACAAAGTTTCACTAGATCTTGGGAAAAATGAGTTTTACATACATGACAGGAAGGTCGAGGTCACATATGGACGACAAGTTCCTACAGAACCTTCTGTCAGGAAGGTTACCATTTCAGAGAAAACAGTAGTTCCGCCGAACTCTGCTATTAAGTCGTCATGTGATGTACAACCATTAGAAAATGACTTTATTGTAGAAGCCGTGAAAGCACAACCTTTGTTGATGTCAAGAACCGTTTGCACTGGCGGTCAATTACCAGCCATTTGTCTGGTAAACGTCGGTGAAACCCATGTTACTTTAAAGAAAGGAGAAGTAATAGGTCAAGCAGAGGAAGTTACAGTAATAACTTCAATACCTGAACCAGGAGATGAAAAGGTGAATACATTTAATGTAACCAGTTCTGCTGGTAAAAAACTCCCTGAACACTTATCTGACTTGTACAAAAGGTCATGTAGAGAATTGTCCGATATAGAAAAGCAGCAAGTATATGATATGCTGTGTGACTACCAAGATGCATTTGCCACACATGACTATGACCTTGGAGACTTTACTGAAATAGAACATAGTATAGACACTGGTTCAGCAAAGCCGATTAAGCAACGCATGAGGCGTACACCAGCTTGCTTTGTTGAAGAGGAGGAGGCTCATCTGAAAAAGATGATAGATGCTGGAGTTATACAACCCTCTATATCAGAGTGGGCTTCCGCACCAGTGCTCATCCGTAAAAGGGACGGGGGAGTTAGATGGTGCATAGACTATCGTGCACTGAACTCAGTTACAGTGAAAGATTTATTCCCTCTACCCTTAATAGAGGAATGTTTGGATACCTTAGCAGGTTATACCTGGTATTCCAAGCATTTACAACAAAATATGGTCTTTTTGAGTGCATTAAGATGAGTTTTGGATTTTGCAATGCACCCAGTACCTATGCTAGGGTGATGAACCTTGTGCTTCGAGGTTTAACCTGGAAAACAGTCTTAGCATTTTTAGACGATATCTTGGTGCTAGGTACATCTTTCCAGTCACATCTGGAGAACCTCAAAGCAGTACTGGAGAGATTTAGGAAGTACAAGCTTAAACTGAAGCCGGCAAAGTGTGAACTTTTTTCCAAATCTGTTGAATTTTTAGGCCGGAAAATAAACAAGAATGGTTTACATATAGGTAAACAACACCTTAAGCCAGTTAAGGACTGGCCAGTGCCCAACTGTACAAAGGACGTAGAGAAGTTCCTTGGTTTCGTGAACTATCACCGCATGTTCATACCGAACTATGCCAAACTCTCATCTCCCCTGTACGATGTGACAGGGAAAAATAAGTTCTACTGGGATGAAACCAAGCAAGAAGCCTTTGAACAACTGAAGGAAAAGATGCTTACGGCACCGGTCCTTACCCTTCCAAACCAGAAAGATCACTATATTCTTGACATTTAGACTTTATGGGACCCTTTCCGAAAACCAAGAAGGGTAACGAACACGTTTTAATGATGGTAGACCAGTTTACTAAATGGACTGAGTGTATTCCATTACCGTCACAGACCGCTGAGGTAACAGCTCAGGCAGCAATTAACGAATTTTTCGCTAGATTTGGATATCCATTCCAAATATTTACTGATCAAGGTCGCAATTTTGAAAGCGCACTCTTTAAATCAGTATGTGAGCTACTGGAAATGCATAAGGCCAGGACTACGCCTTACAGACCATCAGCTAATGGTCAGGTCGAAAGACAAAACAGAAGTCTTATGGATGCCGTGAGATGTTTTGTAGACTCCGCCCAGGATAATTGGGATGAGCACTTGCCCCAATTGGCAGGAGCACTACGCTCCTGTGTTAACAGGAGCACAGGATACACTCCCAACATGTTGATGTTGGGTAGGGAGACTAATCAACCAGCTGACCTAATGTTTGGGGTTGATTCCGAGAAAAAGTACTCAGGGACTGAGGAGTACGTTGTAGGGCTTGAGAAAGCTATAAGAAAATCTCACGACATAGCTAGGAAGACCCTTAGGTCGACCCAGGCAAAGATGTGAAAGACTACGACCTGAGAGTCCATGAACACCAATACAAAGTTGGAGACTTAGTTTACGTATTGGACACAGCGCAAGTTAAAGGTGTGGGTAAGAAACTTAGTCCACCGTGGAAAGGGCCAGGTGTGATCATTGAAGTTATTACACCTTACTTGTACAAGGTCAAACTACAGTGCGTGCTGTTTACTACAAACCACGACAGGTTGAAGCCTTGTCGTGACAGGAAAATACCAGTATGGCTCCAAAAGTGCCAAGAGAAAGTTCTTAAGGGAGAGAATGTCCCTCAGGAGGTTGAAGGCAAAACAAAACAGAGAAAATATTGTATCTGTCGAGGACCAGATACTGGTGAGATGATGGTACAGTGTGATAACTGTAGAGAATGATTCCATCTCACCTGCGTGAACTTAAGTCCTGCAGGGAGGGTAGTCAGTAGAAATATGTAGGTCTCCATTCAGCCCGTTGTGACAGTTGTTTTTTTATTTTGTAGAGTTAAAATAAAATGGCTGAGTGGAAAACACCTATAGAAGAAGGGCAATTCGATGATGCCGAGGAGAATGACTCTACCAGCAGCTCTGCTGGTAGTGATCATAGTGATGAAGATGGCCAATCTACTAGCAGTGATAGTGACAGTAGTGTCACCATCGTCCCCAACGCCTCCAGTGGGGAGGAAGAGAATAGGCCGTGGAGGCCACAAGCCTGTGGCAGGGGTCGGCAGTTGGAGGTCCAGAGGAGTTTTCTGGAGGGCCGTACCCAGGAGGCACTAGCGTGTGCATCTCAACCGGCCGTTGAGGTTCCCCCTTGCCAGGAGGGGGAGCAATCGGGTGAAGGTGTCCGAGCTGAAGAGAGAGCAGGTCAGACTCGTGGGCGGACATTGCCCAGAGACAATAGGGACTCCCTCTGTCCAGTGGAGGGATGCGGCCTATATACTAGGACTTTAAGTAGACACATGCACAGGGCGCATGTGTCTGCCCTTTTTAGTTAAAGGGTTGCCAGCCAGTTCGCTGGGGACCAGGACTTCTATAGATTCCTTGGGGATGTCGTGGAGACTATTGCGGGGTGGATAGTTGGAGAAGAAGGGAATTTCCTGCACAGGTTCCTGCAAGAGTTGCGCAGGATAAGAGTACCCCTGCAATGTGCAGTGTCCAGGGATATGCACCTCCTCATTCGGGAGGTGTGTAGAGTGATGGACTGGCCAGTTGAGTGGAGGTATCGCCTTAACCCGGCAAATTCGCCGGCTTGTGTTCTTCATTGGAGGCTAATGGCTCCGCTTCTGTCCCTCCTGACAGAAGAACAGAAGAAGATGATTAAGGAGGCAAACTACCCGGGGATGCCGGAGAAACATAGACCCCCTACCCCAGCAGGAGATAGTGGATCTGAGTCGTCTGGACCCTCCCAGCCACTGACCCCGGCTGGGAGTGAAAGTGAGGATGAAGAGTATATAATACTTGACCAACTCCCCACCGGTACCGAAGAAAGTGACAGTAGCTCCTCGGCGCTGTGCGCCGGGAGTTCTTCCAGTGATTTTCTGGTCAGAATGGAAGGAGAGCCCTCCGTCGTTCATTTCAGGGCCAGCACACTCCTGGATGTGAGGAGCCAAGCTGCCAAACAGTGGAGTCTGACGGGCACCATTGAGGTCCTGTACCAGGGACGTGTGCTGTCTTCCTCAGCCGACTTGGCTGAGGTACCAGAGGAAAGTCTACTGGTTGTCAGGAGGAGGTAGTTACCAGCCCGTTTGCTGGTAGCCTCATTTGTACATATTGGACAGAGTTGTGTGGTCCAGGGATAGGTCTGCACAAGATGTATATATCCTTAAGGTATAAGGACGATCCAGAGAAGATCCGTTTAGTTCCTTTTCGTTTTTATTGGATATTCCCTCAGTGTGGAAAGTTTTTATATGTATATATAGGTGTAAATATCCAATCCGTAGAGTTAGATTATTGGAAATTCGGGGGGGGGGGGGGATTAATGAATTCGAGATATACATTTCCCGATAAGTTTTAGTAATTTAACTAATTGTGGGTTTAAGTCGTCTGGAGAGGTCCGCTTGACTGTTCACAGACCGTCTGTCTGTGTTAGGGAAGTTGAGTTACACTTGTGATGTTATAGTTTTGCTAAGAGACTTGAGTTATGTTTTTATTGGAAATTTAGGATGTGTCCTTATGCTATATTTTAGGCCTATACACTCTAGAGGTAGTGTTGGATCTTGAGTAGATTCCTTTTTATTGTTTATGGCCTACACCCTAGGTAGTGAGACCTAGTGTGGGATCTTGCGAAGATCAGCTTTAATAATTCAGGTTCGAATCCGTGTTTAGTAGAATTCTGGATTTCATGTTTTATAGCATATTTTCCCAGTCGTCTCATTGGAGGGCAATTCTATATGGATAGTCTTTGTGTAGTGGGAACACCCTTAAGCGTTAGGGGAATAGGGATTTTTGGAACAGATTGATATTTCGGAAACCTGTTTAGTTCAGTGGTTATTTTCCCTGGAGATAAGTTTTTTAGTCAGGATTAAGATCCTTCCTTTTCAAAACAGGGGGGAGTATGGTAAAATTGACCACTTCACGGGGGTTTCCCAGCTAGGTACGAAGCATCCCAAATGGATGACCCGAGGTAATGGTAAGAGCAGTGATGTTCCGAAGAGGTTCCCGCGAAAAAGAGTCCCTGTAACGTGATGCAGCGGAGGAATCTGGCGCCAGGCGACAGTGCCCACAGTTGACATTCCAGCCACCGAGAAGGAAAGGTATATTTAATTAATGGGGAACTTATATCTTTGTCTTTAGCGGGAGGTAGAATTCTCTGGGCCTAGCAAACCCTGTAGTTTAATAAGGGAATTCCTGGTAATTATTCACAGGACCATTTCTGTGATATTTACCCCTGAAACTCCGTCAAAGAGACAACCCGTTGGTTTATCTTGACCCGACAAAGTTTCACCATGTTATGAAAATACTTACTTCAAGCAAAATCACTGTCCTGTCAAGCTCTTAAATATCTGGTATAAATGAAAGCTTTGACACAATTTCAGATGCACAAAAAGCATGTTACTGTGGTGAATTGTGTATTGATTAACTCATCATCAATGCAACTGTAACCAGGTCTACTTAAATGCCCTCCCTCCTTAATAAATTCTGATGCCGTTGAAAAGTAACTGACTGGTATTAACTAAATGCATCATAAAAATATGTAGTACCTTTGATCTTTTTCATAATATTTACATGTTTTAACATATTATTATTATATAATAAGCATTAATATGTTAAAATCGTCCTCTAAAACGACGCGAAAAAAAAAATCTCCTGCATTGACCCCACACCCCCCNCCCAATCTCCTGGTTTTTGGAGGGAGATCTCCTGCATTGGCATCCTAACCTTATCACAGGTATCCGATATGCATTCTTAAAAATTATTTCCATGCTTAAAATGTTATGACATAAATATTCTATACTATAATAATAAATATATATCCTTATCGTGCCCCACAAAACACCAAAAGTCCAGCGAGTTGGTGGTGTAGTAGGATAAGTCCACCATAAGATTTGTTCCAAAGGTAAAAATATTACATAAAATTTGTTCCATTGGAACAAATATTATGATATTTGTTCCAAACGGAATAAATGTTATATAATATTTGTTCCAAAAGGAAAAAAAATATTATGCCAATGTTTATAATATCTGTTCCAATGGAACTCTTGTCAGATGGAACAAATATATGTTTACAAGGTAAGGTAGAAGTCTAGTAAATGAACAACCCTGATTCGAATCCCACTATGGACAATGTCATTTTTCAAGGTCTTTAAATCTTTATCTTTAAAAATTTTATTGATAGTAAATCGTAAAATTTTACCGAGTCAAAAACAACTGAACAGTGCTCAAAATCTGGCCTTGACAAAAAACCAAAAATAAAAGTAATATTAAGTGCTCTAACTGGGATGAGATTGCTAGGGTGATCCGACTCAGATCATCCCAGTTAGAACAAAGGAGCTGGGATGTAAAATTAGAAATTAAACATCATGACAAAATAAGTAAAACATTAAAAGTTTGGTAAATACAAAATTATTTTTAAAAAGAAATTGTAAACGGAAAATGAAGAACTTTTATACTTAACATGACATGAAAAGATGCAAATTACAAGATTCAATATTTTTTGCACATTTTCATACTATGACAGAAAACCTTTTCCCGCCATTTGTTAAACATGAAATATGAACTATTAGTCCACGAGGGTAATCACCAACCTAGCAGCCAGTACTTCAAACTGGCCCGAAAACCGATTTCATTTGAAAATTTGCAATGTCTTAATTTAAGGGCATACGATACAGTATACATCCCATGTTAATTTTTTTCACTAAAATCTGATATAATGTAAATTTTGAGATGAGGATTCCAAACATGAAAAAACATACCTTCATGACTTACTTTTTGAGATATTTAACATTGAAAATTGCCAATTTTGGGAAAACCCAAATTATTTGCGTTTTTCATGAATTTTTTTTCAATGTTTGTAAATTTCAAATTACTTGGGCTATATAAGTTCTGATTTTTTATCTGGATTGCTCAATTTATCGCCCATAAATGAAACTATGATAAGACAAATGGTTTGTCCGTCCGTCTGTCTCTCCGTCCCCCGAAGGTTTCTGACTGATAACTTGTGAAAAGAATAACATAAGGTCTTCAAACTTGTTATGTGAAATAAGGGGGACAACAGGAAACACCTACAATGGCTGAAAATTATAATTACATGTCACGATCTGCAAAGGAACTACACAGGAAAAACACAAATTAGATTTGTTTACCACAAAAATCAAGCCAAGTTAGATTTTGGGTTCAGAGGTCAAAGGGTTTTTGGAGTTATGCCCCTTGAATTTTGAATTTTTGCGAATTTTAGGGTTTCCGACTGATAACTTATGAATGAAATAATATATTGTCTTCAAACATGGTATGTTACTTGTTTACCACAAAAATTAAGCCAAGTTCGATTTCGGGTTCAGAGGTCAAAGGGGTTCTGGAGTTATACCCCCTGAATTTTTTAAATTTTGCGAATTTTAGGGTTTCCGACTGAAAACTTATGAATGGAATAATATATTGTCTTCACACTTGCTTTGTAACTTGTTTACCACAAAATCAGGCTAAGTTGGATTTCGGTTTCAGAAGTATTCAAGGATCTGGAGTTATGCCTTTTAAATTTAAGAGAAAACCATACTGTATTTTAGGATCTGAGGGGGGTAAATAGTAGATTTTACTGTCGAAAACAGAGATTTCTTGCGACGCGTTAGCGGAGCCGGAAAACGGTGGTTTGCGACAGTAAAATCTTAGATTTACCCCTAATGATCTTAAAATACAGTTTGGTTATCTGCATTCTAATGCAAATCTACAAAAAGAACGTTTTAACTCGATTTTAAGATTACAGGAAGTTTGGTATACGTCTGCGCCATTACGTTGCTATTGGTTCCGATGGTAAATCGTGGATTTTACCCCTTGAAAATTTTGACACCATCCAATCAAAATCAGCGTTTTAAACATTAGTGCATTTGAATTTTAAATTTTGTGAAATGTGGCGGATATGATGTAATGCACCATTACAATCTTTCTTTATATGTAATGCTAGATTATAAGTATATTCGTGGATTGAAATCGAGATATAAAAGAAAATTGACTTGATTTTTTACTTCATAATTTGGTATTTGGTTCTCTCGATCACTTTCTTTGAAAGCCAAGGGTGAATGTGCTAGTTTTTAAGATATTTGAGAAAAACTGTAAAAAAAATACCACAGAATAATATTTTGGAGGTAAATGACGTTACTCTCCGTCATTTTTACCCACCGATTTTTCTTCGTTCTATTTGCATTAGTTCATCAGATGGTAGAGTATCATAAGTCAGCATCACAAATATTTGGTTGTCGCACGTTGGAATTTGTTTGTCAATTCTAGCAATGATCTCACATGGTACAAGACGATAAATGTATATATATATTTGAAAGTGTGCTCTATCTTCGTGTGACCCATACATATGACTATGTTATGCCCGTCCATACAAATTAAGTTGAGTGTCTAAATAATCTAAATAACATTCGGCATGCAAGTTCTATTTAACGGAAGAATGTCGTTGACTGAGGAGGATGAGTTCCTAGTGACTCGTGTCGCAAAATCAATCATAGCAATAATCGTAATGTTTGTTTGTCGTTTTGTCTGCTCGGAAACTTTGTCTCCTGTGCAAGAAGGAATTTCTCATCAGATCGTAGAGTATCACAAGTTAGCATCACAAATATTTGTGAGTATCACAAGTTAGCATCACAAATATTTGTGAGTATCACAAGTTAGCATCACAAATATTTGTGAGTATCACAAGTTAGCATCTCAAATATTTGTTCCATTATTTAGTGTTTTTATGGAAGTCTTACAGCACAGAAAATTAGGACAAGGAAGTAATTACCTGAATTGCCGTAATTAAAGGACCAAGTAAAGAAAATGAAATCAACATACATTTTATCCTAGAAGGTAAACCGGGCATTTTACCAACGATTTAACCAGTTTGATTTTTCGTAAATCAAACCAATCGTTCTGCATTTACTTTGTATAGCAGTGACTTCTAAAGTCGCTACACATTCACAACACAACTATAGTTGTGCGACTTGTTCAAATACACAGCTCATCATTCACGTTGCATCAGTACATTTCAGCGTTTTACGGAACCCCTACCATATATGACATTTATTTGGGTTTAAAGACCTATCTGTGAATACAATAATGAGGCATACGTTGTTAAATTTTTACATTGTATTATTATGTGTTGTAAGATCTTGGATAGTGCATTTCTCCAGAACCAATAAACTGGTATGGGATACCATCAAACTAATAATTTCCTTTTCCTGCGAATTCATGTCCATGTTCATCACGAAAATCGGGAAAATGTCACCACGTTATTATCTCCCCTGTAACTGTATCGTATGCCCTAAAGAAATTTTTTGTTAAACCTAAGGAGTATCTCCCACTTGCATAGCTCTGTTCTTAGCTGATTTTTGCTTCCCTTTTTAGAGCCTATTTGTAATTTGTTCTCTATCCGCTTTTACACATATTTCGGTTTTATCTGCACTGGAGAGACAGAAGTTGTCGAAATTCGCATATGCAGAAACTCGATTTACAGTTACTTCGGTATGTTGACTTATCTAGGAAACAACGGCAGTAGAATACCGAAGGAACAAAAGAGTGAAATTTACAAAAATCGAAGTCCAAAGACACGGCCAAAACGAGAACACAGAAAACAATGACGTAAGACACAAAAAACAATGACGTTAGACAGATACAAAGCACAGAAACAGAATTTACAACATTCAAAACAAAGGCAATCACACTGTGAACTCCAGTGACACCGAGAGTGACATCAGGTGCTCCGAAAGGGTAAGCATGTCCTGCTCTGTTCACAGCACCCGTCACACTGTGAGTGATTAAATCCAGGAAAATGTCAAAGTCGGTAGTCAAATCCGGGAAGACGTGAATCTAGCTAAAAATGTCCACTTTCGTTTGGGATACTGACACGTCATATCTTTCAATGATGTTATGGTGACGGCCATCGAATTTCTTGAGGGATGAAATTAACAGTGGTTGAACAAATCCCTGATTAAGCAGCTTTTGGGACAGTGTTTTGGCTCTGTTCAAAAAATCACTGTACAAACTGCATGCTCAACGAATCAAGGACCCATTGTTTATTACCTGCCATTTCTTTTTATTAATTTTATTAAATTTTGTACTTTATCGTTGACCTTTCTTTTTATACATCATAGATTTTCCAAACCCTAAGAATAACCGGATGTGACCGCAGTCGTTGGTGTGACCGCAGTCGTTGTTCCGCAGTCGTTGGTGTGACCGCAGTCGTTGTTCCGCAGTCGTTGGTGTGACCGCAGTCGTTGTTCACGATGTACAGCAAAAAAGTTGTGTGCGTAGCAAGAGACGCCAAATGCAGGACCACCATCAATACAAAATCATTTTTTCTTTATTAAGAATATAGGTACTTTCAAGCATTTCAAATAAAACCAGTAATAGATTAAAAAGTAGATTATTTTGTTTATTATTTTTATTAATCATTATTTCTGATTTAAAGACAAGGAAAGGAAAGATTTTATCTTCTGTACATTTTTTATTGCTAGGAATTTAGAAGAAAATATTGATAATGCAGATCAGATGGTATTGATTCCTATATAACCAATAAGCCTAAGATCATCAATA
>MJUU01009664.1:15784-39307 GCA_002080025.1 Modiolus philippinarum
ATATGTATGTTAACATTAGCTGTTAACTGGGGACTTAAAGAACAGGCTCCAACGGGTATTCTGTGTACCGTTATTGGAGTGTCAGTAACACTGTTTCCAGTATCTCAAACAGTCCTGGCAACGATTACAGCTGTGTTTGTATTCGCCTTAGTGGTTTATAATCATGAGCTTACCATTGGCAGATATGACTGGATACTGTACTTGACAGTGTTTGTTTTGCCCTTGATTGCATTGATAACTACTGCAGTTTTCAATGAAAATCAAGGTGATTGGCTGCTGTAAGTATTTTGTAGCAAAATTATGATTCAAAACTATTCTTATATAACATCTATGTAACAAAAAATTTGATTGGTCAAAATAACTGACTGTAAAATGCTCTACTGCATTGGGCATTAAAGGTTTCTTCTTAAGACTGGTTCCCTATCTGCGTAAATTGCATACAAAAAATTCAATGTTGAAGATCTCGTTGTAGGTTTAAGATGAAGAGCATAAATAAGAGCGTTGTTCCATTGTTTCGTTTACCATGTAGAGACCTTGTCTCATGTTCATTTACGCCATAACAAATACGCTTTAAAATTTTTAGAATTGTAGTAGTAGGATATCATCATTATTATTTATGCAATAATATCGATGTGACAGAAAACAAAATATCTGCTTATATCCTGCCTCTAGTAAATTCCTAAGACAATGATCGGTCAAAAGACGTCACGTGCCGACAGTGTATATTCCATATCCAGGGGGTCCAATCGAATTGGTAAGTGCAGCGTGTATTTTGGTAAGTGCTGCCAAAGATGGCTGACGCGCCCCGCTTCGGCAAGAAAAGGTCAGTGTTTGAGAGTGTCTTACCGTTGTACATCTGCTCGTTGTATTTCATAAATATTGCGTTTCGGCTCTCCTCCCACCTGAAAACCGATACGTTTATTTACTTTAGTACAAATAACGCTTTTCAGAGAGCTATTGAAGGAAAACCGACGAAGGGTAGGTCAAAATTTTGAACACGCCAATTTCATCTTTGGATTTCTATACATCTAACGGATTAAATGTTACGTTTTTAGTATAGAATTGTTGCTTGTTGATTGGAAAACATGTCAAAGATTTATTTTTCATTTGGCTGTTTGTCGTTCTGCTTTTTTTCGACATTACTTCAAATTTTGGTAAGTGCAGTGCGGTGTACGCCAAAATTTTGGTCGGTGTCAGGTATTTTTAAGGTTGTACGTCAGGGTTCAAAAAGTGACTCGTAGAATTTTGTGATATTTCCCAGAATTAATTCATATCATAAGAGAATGCAGAAAATAAAATATAAATTGGGCCAACGCTCACAATTTTTTTGCCTTTTATCGTTGAAATGTTAAAGTTAAAAGGAATAATTATTTTTCCAAAAGTTTCACCAGAAAGAATTTTGATTGAATTTACATTGTTAGACTTTGTATTGAGCTTTTCTTAAATATAACGAAAAGTGGGGTCATTGAGCTTATATTCAAATTATTTCATGAATTGAAAAGTTCCAAGTGAAATACTTTTAAATAACTTCCTTCTGAGACATATTATGTCTCTACTCAGTTCATTTTTTCAATTTTCATATCAAATTATTTTATAATAAATACAAAGATACTGACGTTATTAACATGTCTATATTTTTGAGAAATGGAACCATTGCCTGTGTTTAAAAAATAAGAAAAGAAAAAAATATTTGTACCTTTTATATCAATCAAATCATAAAAAATTGAATTCAAATGGTAGAAGACTCCCGTACTTCCTTAAAGAAAAAAATCAAATAAGAAACATAAGTGTGCGAAAGTTGTATCAGAGACATATTGTTTTATATGTACAGAGGATTTCTTTGTTGAAAATTAAAGATAATAAATTGAAAATTCGAGATAAAAAATTAAAAATTCAAGATAAAAACTTGAAAATTCAAGATAAGAAGTTCAGAATTTTCATGTTTTTATCTTAAATTTGCAATTTATTATCTTGAATTTTCAAGTTTTTATCTTGAATTTTCTACATAGAAATCTTTGATAAAAAAATTCTGGTTATATAAGTCAGTATAGATTATTTTTCAATATTTAAAAAAGAAAAGAAAAAAAAAACATCTTAAATCTTAAATTATACTAGAGGAAAATAAGACCTGCATCAATATTAATAACGGTTATAACACTGTAGCCAGAAAGGAGAAAATAACTATTACTTTACTATATCTTCAATTTACTAGTAAATACTGGGGAGCTCCATCACAATACAAATATTTAACTAGTTAACTCGAAGATTATAGTTATTCATCGAAATAAAAATAAAAAAAATCCGCTGCCAAACAGTGGTAACGTTTTGGAGGAATAAATTGTATTTCAAAATACATCTATAGTTAAATATGTTCAATTGAATACCAAAGCAATAAAATCGAAAACCTGTCAATATCGACTGCTTGCCTAGTTCCCACTTTGATTCTTTTATTAAGGGGAACTGCTCCAAATGTGACATTAAAGCTTCCTAGCCTAAAACTGTAGTAGGAGTTGCGCCGACAAACCATGTACCATACATTTGGAAGAACGGACGGATAATTAAACAAGGGTAATTCAATTTGCCCCCGAATTTTCGTTACAGGGCCATACAAAATTATGCAGCTTTGCAGGCACTTTTAGAAATACGATACGTGTAGCACCATAAAATATCAATTCACTTATCAGATAACACTCTCGAACGAAACACTAACTTCTGCTTCATCAGTTACTTAGATTGCAAATTTACATTTTTTATGAATAAATTGGTTGCTCGAAAGACCGGTACTGAACAGTTTAGAATAAATTTATTATAATGTTTTGATGCAGGTATTCGTCAAGGTGATATTATAAATCCTAATGTGCTTTTTGTCTATTTATTATGATTTTAATTCAGACTGAAGATGAAATTGGTTACCTAGTCTATGCTTATATCATACAAATAATCACCATACACCAGACAAAAAATTCTTTTGAATGCTTTTCCAGTAAAGTTACAATGTTAGACGATGCTAACAATTGGCAGCAATCCTTGATCAAATATGGACCTGTCAGATACTATTGTTGAAGGATTTGTTTAAGGACTATCTTAACCTAGTTTTGTTCGAATTTGTTGTTTGAGAGAAAGGTCTACGATTAATTTAGTTCTCTGTGGGTGTGCGTCAAGGTGATATTCAATGCTTAGATATGCTGAGCATGATCTTGATTTCGGACGTTAGTTGATGTCAATTAACCTGTAAAAGTATGCTAATCACCAGCAGTCATAAGCAGGCAAAAAATGTAAGGATCTATTATATTATCGTAGGTGTGTGTCAAGGTGATATAATCAAACCTTGTATATCCTTTGGATCTACTTATGATGATTACCGATAATGATTTTAAATTCACTGTCAAGATTATATCAGGTTACTAAGTCTGAGTTTATATCTTTAAAATAATCACCAGATTTTTTGAAAAAAAAAACATATTTCCATATGTTACAATGTTAAACTAATCTCCCAGTCCGCAGCTTTTGATAAAATGCCGTACATGCCAGCTACCTTTGATGAAGGGTCCATCCAATACCAATTGTGGCCATGTTTGCTTCCAGTTATATGTTAGCATGTATCTAATTTGACGTAGGTGTGTGTCAAGGCAGAATATATTTTTGTCTATTTAAGTTGACTGCTGATCAGGATTTTGAATTCAAGCTTAAAATAATGTCAGATTTATACTAAGTCCCAGCAAATGTTGGTGAAATGCAAAACTTTGTTCAAGTTAAGAGCCCATCTAAGGACGATTGTGACCAAATTTAGATTCCAATTGGCTGTATTAAAGACCGGCGATAAAACATTTATAATGTGTTTAATTCGATGTAGGTATTTCTCAGGGTGCTATAATCGAACCTTATTTTGTTGTATATTTTTCATGAATCTGTCCTAAAATTAATATCAGATTACTTCATTTGTGCTTATATCTTAGAATAATAACCAGACAAAATAAAACATTTGAACGAGTTTCCAAAGGTTACAATTTTAAAGTAAGGTCTCGTTTCACAATTACCTTTGGTGAAATGCAGACCTGTAAAATACCTATGTTGAAGGGCCCATCTAAGGACCATTATGAACAAGTTTAGTTCCATTTTTTGTTTGAAAGGCCGACGATAAAACAGTTACAATGTATTTTATTCGATGTAGGTGTATGGCAGGGCAAGTATATTTGATCATATTTTTGTCTATTTAAGTTCACAGCTGATGAAAATTTTGAATTCAGACCAAAAATAATGTCAGGTTACTACATCGAATCAATCTTTGAATTGGTGAAATACAAACCTAACAAAAATCATTGACTAAGTTAAGAGACCATCGCGCCAAATTTCGATTATAATAGGTTGTTTTAAAGGCCGGCGATTAAACCATTAGAATGTATTTAATTCGATGTAGGTGTTCCTCAGGGTGATATAATAGAACCTAATATATTTTTGTTAATTTATTATTATTATTGAATCTACACTAAAGTTAAAATTGGATTATTTCGTTTGTGCTTATACACGTATCTTAAAATAATCACCAGACAAGATAAAACCTGTGAATGTTGAATTAAGCTCTCATATCACAGTAATCTTTGGTGAAATGCGGACCTGTCAAATACCTATGTTAAAAGGCCCATCTAAGGACCATTATGAACAAGTTTAGTTCCAATAGGTTGTTTCAAAGGCCAACGAAGTAAAATGTATTTCATTCGATGTAGGTGTGCGTCAAGGTGATATAATCTATTATATTATATTTATTGTTTACTTATGTTGATTGATCATGATTTTGAATTCACACTAATTTGTGGCAGGTGACTATGTTTTTCGGCCGTTGTAGGTGTTTCTTGTTATCTTTTCATTCTATTTTTAAAGTTATTTTCAGGTAACTAAAATCTTGAAAATAAGCACTAGCTATCACAAAAATTCATATTTCGGGGGTGTAAAAAAATCTGTTACAATTATTTGAAAAAATTAAATCAACAAAACATTTTCCTTTCTACTACCGGTTTCACTGCTCATAGCAGATTTTACCCTAGTTGGAGGGTAAACTAAACAAATGTCTACCAAAGAAGAGTAAGGTAACATGACAAGAGATCTCGATAAACTATCATGGCAAGTCAGAACCTTGGTTTAAAATTACCTAATTGTTGAGAGCTGATTAAAGTGAAGTGTTTACTTTGTTAATTGTAGTCCTTTTTGTAACCTTACGATAACCTTGATATAACAGAGCAGAATTGAAGATCTAAGAGTTTGTAAATGATTAAGGTCACTTTAAGGAATATCAAGAAATCTTTGATTTTCACTCTGTTAAAACTCCGTAAATAAACCTAAGCTTTTGTTATGTATAAGCTCGATATTTTCCAACTTGATTCACAGCAGACGTTAACACTAAACAGCATTACTATTCAATACACAATAAAGGATATAGAGAAAACAAACACACACGAGACAAAGTCTCTACAATTACATTTGGCTTGGAGGAACTAAGTCTTCTTGCCATAGATAAAACTTTCCATTTGAAGTAATGGAAATTTTACACATATTTGACGCGATTCGATATTTGAAATAATACAAATATATGCTTCATTCTGTTGTTCTCTCTGTTCTTTCTCATTCATTTTCAATATTCAGAAATAAAATACGACGGTGCTGTCACCTTCTGCAAGTTAAATGTTCGACAAAAAACAGTCTTTCATTTTTCTTAGGAAAAATATGAAATAAGATGCAGATATCTTTTGTAATCATATTTCCACAGAATTGGAATATATTGCACTTACCAATTTAGCGTACACCGCACTGCACTTACCAAAATTTGAAGTAATGTCGAAATAAACAGAACGACAAACAGCCTAATGAAAAATAAATCTTTGACATGTTTTCCAATCAACAAGCAACAATTCTATACTAAATACGTAACATTTAATCTGTTAGATGTATAGAAATCCAAAGATGAAATTGGCCTGTTCAAAATTTTGACCTACCCCTCGTCGGTTTTCCTTCAATAGCTTTCTGAAAAGCGTTATTTGTACTAAAGTAAATACACGTATCGGTTTTCAGATGGGAGGAGAGCCGAAACGCAATATTTATAAAATACAACGAGCAGATGTACAACGGTAAGACACTCTCAAACACTGACCTTTTCTTGCCGAAGCGGGGCGCGTCAGCCATCTTTGGCAGCACTTACCAAAATACACGCTGCACTTACCAATTCGATTGGACCCCCTGATATCGGGTTACTGATTAATATGCCGTCAGTGGCCGCCATTACGCGGCGTCACTGTACTTTTTTAAACAGGTTTTTTGACAATGTACTAGACTCTCGGCAGGATATAAACATTACACAGTATTTAAGTGACCTAATGTGGTATATACACGGTCAGTAAATTGAATATTGGGATCGAGCTACGCTCTCGCCCAATATGAAATTTACTGACCGTGTATATACCATATTAGGTCACTTACAGACTGTGTAATCTATAATATTCCGATTTACAGATGTAAGCCGGCTTTTGATTGGATGACGTTCCTTGAATGTCAACATATATTCAGAAAGCTGCCAGGTAATATAAGTTGTCATGGAAATTGACAACGCCATTGCATGAAAACAACCTGATGAAATTGATAACAGAAACATTTTTTGCAGATTTCATTTCACCAGGGCTGTTCATCGGAATATAAAGGTAATTCAGGTTACAGACGGGGTATAATAGCGTGACATACCCTGGATGTTTAGTTATATTTTAACATCCAGGGTATGTCACGCTATATACTCCGTCTGAAACCTGAATAACATATAATATGCTCCGCTACGCGTCACCAGCAAAATGCATTTTTTTACCTACAAACCTACGATTGACGCTCTTTGGCTTTTCAAATAATGTAATGCTATTGTCAAACTATATTGAATTATATAGACAAGGAATTAATCCAATCATTAATGAAGAAAAGATAACAGGAAATACTTACGATGGTCGAAAACCACTATATAAATAACATATAGCTGAGAGGGTGACAGAGCAGATTGTTACCCCGAGAAAACATTGTCAACCGATGCGAAGCAAAGGTCGACAATGTTTTTCGAGGGGTAACAATCTGCTCTGCCACCCTCCCAGCTATATGTTATTTATTTTATTATACTGAATGTTACTTTTAACTAAATCATTTATTGAAAATCACTGGACTATGAACAGAGGGTAACATTGCAAAAATTGTTACCCTCTCAGCCATATGACAATTTTAGTGAATGTTACCCTGGCAGCTTTAATAAAAATCTTACATACGATAGATTGAATTGTCAAAGGAAAAATCTTCTAAAGTATAATAAAATCAAATGCCACAATCCACCGATGAACCGCATAAGAAAAACAATAAAATGACAAAAGACAAACATTTACAACGATCGGAACTAGAACAAATACAGCATGTTTTACTTGACTGTGTCGATGTTGCCGACATATGTCGCACATTTTTACAAACGTCGCTGGCGACAACATTATTCAATTTTTAAAAGATGTTAATTTGCATAATAAAATNTTTTTAAATAATTATCTTAAATTGTCTATTATACGATTTTATCTCCTAGAAATCATTTTTATCTGTACATAGCGAAACTTTTTAAGTGATTTTTTACCATATTTATAATATTATCAACAGTTCACGCCACGATATAGCTGAAATATTGCTAAAGTTGGCGTTAACCAACAATCAATCAATCAGTCCAAAGAACCTCTTATTTGGCTCATCTCGTGAATGTCTCTACAGTGTCTAATATGCCTTCTGCAGGCTATAGATAGTAAGACACACTTCAGAAAATCTATAACTGACACACGTAATAACTATGACATCGAACTAATACTGTTTATTGAAAAAAAAATCTTGTTAAGTTTTCAGAAGTTTTCTGTCAAGAGGGAGGTACGTTGGACAGTGTTTGAAAATAAGTGCAATATGAATACTTCTGAAATATAGGGGCTTACAGACTTAGCCAGTATCATTCACCTGATAAATGCCTCTAAACCGTGCCAATGCTGATGCCCTAAATGGTATTTTTCCCAAAGAGTCTTATTTAAAGCAATGTTCTCCTCTGGCAGCCATGTTTTTATGTCATATCAAATTGAAATCATCGATTTTTAAACATTCTTGCAGTACAGCCCTGTTTCAGGACAGATAAATATAATAATGAAATTGAGAAAAACATCAAGTGGTTTGTGTCATATACCGTAAAAAACCCTTGACTAAGCTAGAATAAGGATAAAAGATCTCCCATTTTCCATTTGAACCGATTTCAGACCACCTTTCTAAAATATTTTGGCAAGGGTTCCATTTATATCTAGGTAATAAATACTGCTGGTGTTAAAACATTACAAGATCTCTTTTAAAAAATTGGGCTAGGTTTTTCTTACTAACTCGTTTTTTACATATTCCTGCAAAAAAAAATGAATAAATAAATCAAATAAAAAAAATAAAATTTAGCACAATAAACTTTTTTTTGTAAATTTTCTGTTTTTTGGTTTAGGTTCCATGTAAATTATCTAAAGCTTCACTATCAATTACAACCCATTTCAGACCATCATCTAAGACAAAATACCCTTATAATCTAGGTAATGTGTTATCGATGTAATTTTTATGGTCCCTCTTTTAATCTATTTTTTAAAATATTTTTGACATTACACCGGACTTTTCACCCGCAGTTTGACGGGTGTTACATGAGAAGCAGGTCAGTTTACCCTTCCGGAGCACCTGATGACACTCCTGTTTTTAAGGGGTTTACACTGTTAGTGCCTCATGTTTTGTGGCGTTTGTTTTATGTACTGTTTGTTTCGTCTTCGTCATTTACGTTCTCTGTCTGTATGTAATCCTTATATTGCCATGCATTCTGAATATACGATTTTGGCTCTTTCTTCCGTATTCATATGGAACTTTATTTGAAATTATGAAAAAAATATGCCGCTGAATACATTTTTGTTTTAATATCAGTTGTCGTGTTCGATTTAAATATCAGCCATAATTTTTTTTCAAATACTCGAAAAAATTAAATCTATATTGTGGTAACAAGCTGAAATACACATGTCTGCCCCGGGCATTGCTTTTGTCCCCTGGAAACGAAATGGCCAATTTCTATAAAGTACCTCCATTTGGTAAAAATTGATTGAATTTGCTTCAGAAGTTTCAGGAGAGATAATCAAATATATGTTTTATCCAAAGGGCTCAAAGCTTAACTTTGTTTCGCACTGGCAGTCATGGTTTTGTTGGATGCGACCGAAATGAGCAATCGATGTATAAAACCTTACATTCATCATTCCAATAAAGTTACGTTTAATTTGCTTCAAAGTTTTTAGGCCAAATGTTGAGAATGTTGATTTTCCGTTTGGCCTCATGTTTAAGCTATGCTTTGCGCTGTCAGCTATTCTTTTAATGTGATCTTAACGAAATGAGCAATCTTTGTAAAAGACCTTACATGCATCATTCCTATAAAGATTGGTCATATTTGCTTCAGTTGTTTCGGAGGAGTTGATCAAAATGGAAAAAGTTAACGGACGGAAGACGGACAACAAACAACGTGATGATAAATGCTCACATTGTCTTTGGCAAGGTGAACTAAAATATGTTAGGTGTTAACAGAGACATGTAATTATATGTCTCTGGTGTTAATTAAAAAAATAATTTTTAATTGTTAGAAATTCACTTTTTCTAATTGATCATGTTTTTTTTTTTCGTTTTGGCATTGGAATATACAGCTTACATTGATTGAACTGTTATTTGTTTTCAAAGAAAACTTGAAATAAAAAAAATAAAAGAATTGAGTACTTAAGAACGATACAGAGTGGTTATAACAATATTATTAGTTGCTTGCTAATCGGC
This sequence comes from Modiolus philippinarum, assembly GCA_002080025.1. Classification (NCBI taxonomy): domain Eukaryota; kingdom Metazoa; phylum Mollusca; class Bivalvia; order Mytilida; family Modiolidae; genus Modiolus; species Modiolus philippinarum. The sequence goes on from MJUU01009664.1 coordinate 25,649, forward strand.
AAAGGGTTGATATGTGCTATAATGGGGGGGAGATGCCCTTTTCGAGATGTTGGAATTGGAAGTTTTTAAGCTCGGGAATTCTATCATTTAGACCAAGAATTTCCGAAACAAATACACCGAGAATCGGGATTTCATCAGTTCTTAAGTTCCTTTATAGTTCGGGATTTTACAATTTAGTGAAAAAAATAAAGTCGGAATTTAGGGATGAAAACCCCTCCGCCTCCTCTATAATATGTGACATAGTCAAACAAAGGTCGGTATTAGTTGCAAAACTGATATGATAATTAACGACGAGTCAGATTTGTTTACTTTGTTTTTGTCTCTGTTTTTATTGTGCTTTTATAAACAAACGAGTTAAAATTCTTGTCGAACTGCGATAAAAGGTATACACATATCAAAATATAAAAGATTAAAAAACAAGCAGACAGAGGTAGTCATCGACATTAATGTCTTCAAGAGACTGTGGAACAGAAACAAAAATGGCTGAGAAGTGAAATGTTATTGTGCTTTTGTTTGTTGTTGTTTTTTTTTGTGAGTTTCTGAATAATTACACCAATTCTTCACCTTTTTAGTTAGACTTACATGGCTGCTTGTTTCATAACCAACGCCAATGACAAATAATGGATTGAAATAGCAGACAAAGACATTTGAACGTTTGAACTTGTTTATTTTCAGCATCGGATAATCCTTTTCTTGTATGTCGATTCTTGCACACAGAGAACACAATGAGAATAAGCTTTTATATTTGATCAAACAAATGAAATAAAAAAGGAAATAGAACTTAGCATGATTCCGTAGATAATGGTTTAACTCAATATTAAAGATTAAACATTCATTCAGACTGTTAAAATATACATTAATATCTTCATATACTAGAAGAAAGCTGCCTACGTGACTGGTCACTTCGATTTATAAAAAAGACTAATTTTCAGATGAATGACGGAGTAACAACAAAAAGCATGTATAAATGGCAATGTAGGGATAACATAAGGACGGAATGCGTTAATGACGAAGAGGAAACAAACAACTACATAAAATGTTACAAAAAAAAAAATAAAACACCAGTAGTGTGAACGCTTAAAAACAAACAATACTGTCATCATCTGTCAAGAAGGGTTAGCATGTCCTGCTCGACATGTGACTCCATGCCAAGCAACTAGTAAAAATATTTAGAATTGAAAGATTTCTGTATGATCCTGTAAAACTATTCCCGACCAATTGATTTTTGGCAGAAAAAACTTCAAAAATTCAGTGAAGGTAAAATAAAACTGAAACTGGGAATGACGCAATGAAAATTATCTTTGACGACCGAATAAAAAACAACTTTAGACAAAACAATCTAGCTATTGACAAAAAGAAAAGAACAAATCAAATCCAAAATTTTGAAGTATAACATGTAATGCCCCTTGCCATTCAAGTCAGAACCAAACATATTCGAATGGAAACAAATTCAAACAGGATAATGAATAGATCAATGTGAAAATGAATTAAAGAAAAGGGCTTATGTCAACTAATATATTTTAATGGGCAATTAAGTTCTTATAAATTATGTTCAAAACTAAATTTGAACTTTAAAATAAACAATTTAAATGCAGGGATCACAATACTTCTCAATTTTCTGCTGACACATCATTAATTCTAGGTGGTCCTGAAAATCCGTGCAAGGATATCTTAAAGAGTTAGATTTTCGTTTAAAAATATGGCTTATAAAGTCAGTTTTGATTAAAAAAGGCCAGCTGTTTGAATAGGTAATAAAAGATACTTGAAAGATAACCATCTTGCTTGCGGATGAGGATAAGTGATTGACTTTATACCGATAAAGCACACAATTCCAAAACTAAACCATGATAAAAATTGACTAAAAGTAAAAGGCGAGTTAATTTGGAATGTGTATAAATCTTTTCTGATCATTTGCTCATAAACTAACAAACACTGACAATTAAAAAAAAATAAAATAAAATGATTTCCATCTGATTAGAAATAGGATGTCACAGAACCTAAACTCAAAATGGCCTCGGTATTTTGTTATTTGCAAATTGTAACGAGGCAATATATTAATCTATTTTTTAAAGGTTTAAATAAATAGACATTCTAGTAAAGTTTCCACGAAGAGAATTCTTTGAGCAAAACTTGTAACTGTTGTTTCTTTAATAATATACGTTTAGTGTCTTCAGATACGATATTTATTTTTATGAGGTTTAAAAACAGTGGCAATGTGAACATTGTCGCCTGTTTCGTGCCGAATTCAAATATAATTGACCTGAAAGGCGTGGCTAAAATGATTTATACTGCTAATAGACGTATGAATTTTATCTTTATATGTATCCCTTTATACCTGCTAAAATCAACCTAATTGCAGAATAATGCCAGTATACGTTTATAATTATTTCAATGTCCAAGAATTTCAAAATATTGTCATTTCAGTATACTAAGGATCCATTTAATTAGTTTGTATACATTTTTTTTACTACATTGCAAAAAAACATGACAACATCAAACACCTACAATGGCTCGGAACTACAATCACATGTCACAATTTACAAGCGAACTTCATTAAAAAAAAACAATAATGAAAACAAGAGACAAACACAAATAACGATAGGAACTCGGGATAGCAGGACTTGGTACCGACACTAGCAAAAGCCAGTGGTAGGGTTAAACCGGTTTATGGGAACCCAAAACCTCCCCTTGCTCTATTCCGTTTCCCTATAGTATAATAAACATGCGAATAAAACAGGTAGATTACTAACTCAAGACGGACGGACGGACGGACAGGCGGACGGACAGCCTGATTACTATAGGGCGCCGCCATTTCATGGCGGGGCCCTAATAACCACTGTGTTGGAAAAGAAAAAGATGTGACAAAACGTAATTTAGAAAGATGGGTCAAAGAGTGCTCACCGCTAAACTGCCGGCTAGCTAAAGGAACCTAGTTTGCTGGTAAAACACTGTCGCACTACGGAAGAAAAATCAAACTCAAAACTCCCAAAAGGGTTTAGTATAGAGCCGTCATGTATTTTAGTAGACTGAGAGGCCAGTATACATGTAAAGTCTTCAGGTCACTGGAATCCAATGCCAGTTTAACGAATTTGTTCAGAATATCTCGTCGATATCCACTATTACGTAAATAATATAAGTTACGTCCGCGTTTTTCTGGATTATTTATCAGTTTCTGACATTTTTTAACAACATTTCCATAATATGGAGGATGAGAAATGCCCTTTTGTAATTAGCTGTTTGCGAGTCACGTCATATCTAGGCATCACATGTTCATATCTTCTGTAAAAATTCTTTAAAGTATTTAATAATTTATGAAATCTGTAACCTTGTTGTAAAAGTTTGGATGTGAGAGTAAGGTTACGCTCATTAAAATTGCCAAGGGTAGAACAAATGCGAGCGAATCGTCCAAGTTGAGATATATACACCCCGTACGATGGAGTAAGGCGAACGTCGCCGTCAAGAAAGGGGAAATTGGTAATAGTAAAATCGAAATCATCTCTTTTATCATAAAATTTAGTTTTTATTTTAATGATCATACTTAGATCCAGAAAAGGGCAGTATCTTTGTTTGCCTTATTAAGTTTCAGCTGTTCTGGGTAAATGATATCGAGATGAGGTAAAAACTGAGCATTGCCAATAGTAAGGATATCGTCAATGTACCTGCTATTATAATTGAAAATAGAAATAAGTTTATCACTGTTTGGTACAGTTCTTGTAGTTTTTTTCATAAAGTCCCGTTCGTAACAGAACAGAAAAAGATCTGCAATGAATGGTGCACAATTAGTACCCATGGGGATTCCAATGACCTGATGATAAACAATGGTGCCAAAAACGAACGTAAATGTTGTCTAGCAAAAGATTAAGTGCCTTAATCATATCATCATATATCCAGGAGCAATAATTGTATTTAATATTAGAGAAGAATCATTGCTATTTGTTACAGCAATAAACTGAAGACCCAAAAATTTCAAGGACCATTTACTAAGTTGACCCAATTTAGATTTAATCAAATAAATTATGTGGTAGGGTTGTATAAAGTGAAAAACATCATAACTGCCAATAGATGAAACTGGTCTATCTATAGATTGTAATTTATCTAAAACTTCAATAGAATTTTTTAAAACTCAAAAAGTAATTTACACCAGAGTTTTGATAGGTTTTATGACAATAGTTTATAACTAACTCCTTTAAACAAGTGAGTGCACATGTAGATATTCCAATGCAAAAAAAAAAATAATAATAATAATAAAATAAAATTCAAATTCCAGTGAGAAAAATAGGCCAGAACGTACCTACCTCTATCAAAATTCACTCTAAAGTAAGAACCGAATCATCAGTCCTAAAGATCCAAAGACAATGCCAACACCAGATGTACTAATTTTAGAATGAATTGATCCATTTTAAAAATATCAGTGTCCGAAAGTTACTCTTGTTCCACATCTGTACACATACTATTAAAGTTAAGTTATCGAAACTTAATATTTTTAAGGGCAATTGACTCCTACCAATTATCTTTTTAAACCGTTCATGATTTTTGGCGAGGAAAAATATTAAAATTGGAAATACACATCAAAAGTAAAATTGTTTTGCATTTACATGCATTCGTGAATTCATCCGAAATTTCGCAGGTAGTCATCTGAATTATAGAAACTCCTGGCTAAAGTAATTGCTGTGTCTTTAATATTCAATACATTGATGATATTTCACTTTTATATTTCAGTTGCAATTTTCGACAGAATAATGGTTTCTCATCTTGGCACCTCGGATTGGCACCTGTCATCGTGATTATTATATTTGCCGTTATAACAGTCCTGTATTGTATATTGTTTATTACAGTATGGTGGAGAAGGAGGCAGGTAGCCTCTGTACTACAAAACTCAGCAATAAACACAACACGTTTAGCTGTAAAATTATCCATGTATGTTATTGCTCATCTCGTTCAGTTTGTAATGAGTGCTGTTGAGGCAATGTTCGATAACCCACCGGTCGAAATCTATCAAGCTGCGGTAATCTCTACTGTATCAGGTGGAATAGTTAATGGCATTGTGTATTTCACTGTGCGAAAGCAGTAGATGAAAAAGTGTTATCAGGGGCATTTTGTCACATTAACGTATTCGGGGGAGCGTTATTGCGAGCTGGCTCAAACATATTTAATGCTGATTTTATCAATCATAGGATTTGGAGAATGAGTCGATTTAATTTCTGCTAAGTAAAATGCTAAAATTATTGTTGCTCGTACATTGTAAAAGGGGGTCATTTGTTTTGTTTAATATTTCCAAACAACAGACGGGAAGGGGTATATATATCGGATATTCCTGTTCATAAATGTTTAGAATTATATTCATCGGCAATGTTTTTGCATTTTAGTTATTTTCGAACTAATGCATTTTTTCTTTACAAAGCATCAGAATTCTACTTTCGAGTTATCCTATTTTTGTCATAGCTCCTAATATCATCTATCAGAACACTCTTTGTATTATTTTGCTTACCCTTCCGGAGCACCCGATGATCCCTCAGTTTCTATAGGGGTTCACACTGCTAGTGCTTTAGTTGTGTGGCGTTCTTGTTCAATTTTGTTTATTTGTCATACTGTCTCAATTCGTGTTGGATGTGACTTGCAGTGATTTTGAATTTATGATTTTAGAAATCCCCTTTTCTTCATTCTTGCATCGGTATTCGTTTGCCGATGTATTTGAGATCTTTCATAGGTTTAAGAATTAATATATGGCTAAAGAGTGCGAATGTGCTAAAAGTATTGAAAATAAGGAATCACGGTAACTCCTATTATATTTTTGCAAACGTCAAATGATTTAAACACAAACCTTGTATTTTATTTGGATCCTTTACATTCTGTAGCTTTTTCTTCCAAAAAAAAAAAAAATATGTCGTAAGAGCCCAACTTATTTTCAAGGGGTTCCCCAATATAACGAAATTCTAAAAAATAATTGGCTCGGAATTTACACCTCACGGGTTCCTGTGTATGACTAGAACATTCAAGGATCTATCAAATTTCTGAATTAAAAATCGGGTTCATACGGCTCATAATTGAGTAAATATTGGCTACATAAAGATCCAACACTAGGGACATAATTTCATTCACATCCTAGTCTGAATTTATTCTCAGATAAATTAAGGATAATTTGAGATAATTATATGTGCATGATGTTAATAAAACATCAAGAATTGTCAAGAGCTAAAAGCAAGTGAAAACCACCGGAAAAAATTTCAACTGCAATAAAATACGTTTCCTTTGATTATCTACCCATCTACTGCATTGTTGCGTTAAATTTTATCTGTGGGTAAAAAACTAAACGCTTTACAAATATCATGAATTGGGCACGTGTTACCTTTGATTAAAAGTGACAACAAAAGTCAGAAGCGATATGTGGGGGAGACCAGTCAGGAAAATCCATTGGACATACGACAAATGCCAGAACACACAACCAAACAGAAAATTTTATTTTAAAAACTAGGAATGGGCATTATGTAAATAAAATGGTGGTTTAAACGAGGTTTAATGATGCATCAACCTCCAGCTTATATGCCGACTATCTTAAGCGTCTATAACCGAGAATGAAAGACAAGATTCTTTTTCTCGATGGAAAAATGGTAATATTCTAAACCTCGACATGTTTAAACAGGGAAATTGTTTTACCATGACATCCGTAGAATTTAAAGGTGAAATCCCCTCTTCATTTGCAAATGATATTTTTGTTTACTAAAATCTAATGTACTTTACCGTGAAAGTAAAGATGTCATGTCCGCTGAATCACAAGTAATCACGAGAGGGCCTACCTTAATATTGCTTGATAGTAAATATTACAATTGTCTGTATCTGTATTTCTCTTACGATTCAAACTAATTGCATATTCCTAGCACGACCAGTTATTTGTGGTACACAATGAGACTTTGAAGCTGGAACTAGTTGCATTTCTTTCACGGGATTTCAACAAGAAATAGCACATCACGCATGATGTGTTATCACTTTTTCGATGTTTCTATTGGACCACTGTGAGATCTCGTTCGCCGTGATTAGCATTGCCTAGTAACGGTGTTGTTAATAGCAGTTCAGCACTAAATATCTCTCGCCAAAGGCTCGTTTATTATATTTTGAAATTACATAACTATAGTTGATATCCATTTTTAGCTCACCTGGCCAAAGGCCATGTGAGCTTTTGCCATCACTCGGCGTCCGTCGTCCGTCCGTCCGTCCGTCGTCCGTCCGTCCGTTAACTTTTGTTCAAAAATCTTCTCCTCTGAAACTGCTGGGTCAATGCTAACCAAACTTGACCTGAATCATCACCAGGGTATGCACTTTCAAGCTTGTGATTTTTATCTCCGTAGACCAAACAACATGGCCGCTGTTACTAAAAATAGAACATAGGGGTGAATTGCTGTTTTTTGCAAATAACTCAAAACCATTACAGATATCAAAATTCTGACATAGGTAAAAATGATCAGCATGATGAGATCTACCCACTGTGCAATTTTGAAGAAAATCTGAAATTCGATCTCGGAGTTATGGCCCTTTTTCCGTAAAATTTTCAAAATTTTTGCATTTTTTATTTTTTATTTCAAAAAGTGTAATAGATAGAGGTCAAGTGTGAATTGCAAAAATATTCAGCATATCAAGATCTACCCAACCTGAAATTTTGAAGAAAATCCATAAACCCTTGTAGGAGTTATTGCCCTTTTTTCACCAAATTTTTAAAATATTCGTATTTTTTTATTTTATTTCCAAGACTATAGAAGATGAAGATTAAGTGTAAAATTATGAAATGTTTGCCATGCTGAGGCGACTTTAAAACTTGTATTGAAAATAGTTCGTTGACCGCCATTTTCAAAATGGCCGCCAAAAAAGGCGGGAAAATTCAACATTGTCCGATTTCAATGAAATTTGGTTTCCAAATAGATATTGATGTTGCGGCTTCAAAACCTGTGTTGAAAATTGTTCGTTGACCGCCATTTTCAAAATGGCTGCCAAACAAGGCGGGAAAAGTCAACATTGTCCGATTTCAATGAAATTTGGTTTCCAAATAGATATTGAGGTTGCAACTTCAAAACTGATGTCAAAAATTGTTCGTTGACCACCATTTTCAAAATGGCTTCCAAAAAAGGCAGGAAAATTCAACATTGTCCGATTTCAATGAAATTTGGTTTCAAAATAGATATTGATGTTGCAACTTCAAAACCTGTGTTGAAAAGTGTTCGTTGACCGCCATTTTCAAAATGGCTGCCAAAAAAGGCAGGAAAATTCAACATTGTTGAGTTTCAATGAAATTTGGTTTCCAACAGGTATTGATGTTGCAACCAATGTTGAAAATTATTTGCTGACAGCCATTTTCAAAATGGTTGCCAAAAAAAATGGCGGGAAAATTGTTTATTGACGCCATTTACATAATGATGTCTCTGTTTGAAAACTGGTGTCTAAAGTGGTCCTTAGCAAGAGCGTTTTTTGTCAATAAAGCCCAACAAAGAGAAATAGTACAATATGATCAGACTTTAAATACGGTTCAAGATATTGGTGGTGTTTGAGGTACTAAAGTTTGAGAGACTGATGATCAACTGTATAACTTACAATGTTACCACAATTGTGGCAACTGAAAGCCAGGTGAGCGATAGAGGCTCCTGGGAGCCTCTAGTTTTTCTCCTTATGAAAACTATAAATACTCTATCTATGTAGTAAAATCCATAAACATTGATTTGTCAACAGATGTCATGTGCTGGCTATATTCATTCAATATCAATGATTAAGAATAAATGGAAAGTTGCAGCTATTATATTGAGTCACCACTTAAAATTTAATACGTCCGTAGCGTTTTCACAGGTATTCGCAATTTTTTAGACTACCGGTAGGCTAAAAACATTACACAGTATGTACGTGACCATATATGTTATATACACGGTCAGTATATTTACGTTTCTCTCTATGAAAAAGAAAGGAAATGGGGTAAATGTCAAGGAGATAACATCCCATATCCAGGTTAAAACGACCAAAAACAAAACATCTAGGGGTCATATAAGTGACCATATAAGTACCATAATAGATCACCAACAAATTGCGTATTATCTAATAATACTGACAAAACCTGAAAAGAATAACAGAATTGATAATCTAACATGCAAAGTGCATAACTGTGAAATGATCTTGCTTACAAATAAACTACTTAAGCAAGGGTACGTTACAAAAAACTTAAAGTCATCACTACAGAAGTTTTACGGTCGACATCACGATCTTGTGGATCGCTGTGGGATATCTGATTCCCAGATGACAACAGATCTTTCTCTCTATAACTTAAGTTTGTTTTTCCTCTATCGGATTAGACTTTACTACCGGAGTCTTCATTTTTCTTTTTTTGTCCCGTACTCAAGTGGTGTCCTTGTTTCTTAGTGTGTCTGATTTTGCCATTGTCTATGGATTGTTCGTTCTTTTGATTGACGGTTCGGTTCTCACTTACTTTACGTCTAATATTACGCATCAATCTTACGGTGCTCCTAGTCAGAATGGAGATACAAACATAAGAGCAGAGGACCGCAGAACTTTCCCTTTTGATATTTTCCGTAGGATATAGTATGTCATATTGCAAGATAACACGACAAAATCAAAAACAATACCCGGTAGTTTCAATGAAGCGCAAAATCAAACATTACAAACTGAATTGAATGGAAGAAATAAGGATAAACAAAACAAATATGTTTTTTAAATCCCTCCAAATAAAGGTATTCTGAAAAAAATAAGAAAGAAAAGACAATCAAACGTTGTAGTGTAATTCAAACAAATACCAGTTTTTACGAAAGAGTTGTGAAAAGGTTATATCTTGAATAAGACGAATTAATTCAGCATATGTTATTCCTTCCCAGAAACAGGATATTAACAAGAAATAAACAGTAAGAAAAAATAAAAAATAATCGTGCTCTAGAAAGGAATGTGTCTTGTTCGTTTTTGTTTTTGTTTTTTTTTGTGAGGTCTAAAATAATTAGAAAAAAGAAAATTGCAGTTGCTTTTCAATTTTATTTGTGTAGATATTTGCCTGGATCGTGGTGTCACAATATCTTTTTTATGAGAATTGAACGTTTTCCAAAGTAGATTATTTTCACAAATAAGAACAGAGATAAGAAACCTACAAATTACCTAACAGAATAGTCAATGGCCAGAATGTAAAGAACAAAAAGACATAGTAGAAGGTTTAAAAACAAAGAATGCACAAAATCGCCGGAAATAATTGTTAACTGCAATGATTCTGACTTGGTACATACGCTTTAAAAGGAATGGTACTGTTTGATGTATGTATCTTAGAGGGTGCAAATGCATTATGTGTATTTACAGCAAATTGATACCGAAGGGAAAAAAAAGCAGACATTGTAAAATTTAAAAGTAAAAAATATATAGAAAAACAAGGCAATTTAGATGTAACACAAACGGTCAAAATATGACCAAGACAATACAAAGGAACGAAAATAAACTAAATTTCTACAAAAGAAACGCATTAGCAGTATGTACCACATGGAGATATCTTCAGTTACTAAGGGGTAAGCATGACCTTCTACGCGCAGAGCATTCATGATGCAGCAAGACAAAGTTAAGGTCCTTTTCTAAAGTAAGTGAGAACCCAACTGTCAGTCTAATTTAAAATTACAAAGTCAATGGCAACACGGGAATCTGAAGCTGATTAGGGGGAAGATTTGTTGTCATCTGAGAAACAGATATCCCATAGCGGTCTGGTCTAAAAGATCGTGATGTCGACCGTGAAATTTAGTGTTGGCTTCAAGTTATGGGTAACATACCCTTGTTAAAAAGCCGATTTGTAAGTGACCCAGCTGTATTAAGGAAGTCACAGTATCAATCACAATCCACTAAGTAGTGAATGAAAATTCAATGTGCCACCGCTGTTCGAAGGTGGTTACAAAGAAAAGGGAAGTGGACTATTGGAGAAGTGAAGTGATTGCGTTTGTCATGCAACTTAGTTTGTAGTCTACCTCTGCTGTCAAATTCAAGATGGAGGTCAAGGAATGTGGCCGATATGGAAGTGTCTGTAGTATCATTCATTTGGAGCTCTTTTGGATAGATCAGAAAAGAAAATCCCCAACGTATTTGTTGTTTAGCTACATTATATCATCTATAGAACGGGTGCTTTATTTTGAGGAAGGCCTTCGATGAATTCAGTCTAACAAGACTTAGGAAACAGATTTACTTAAAGAGGTGCAAAGTTTGCGCCATTTGAATCCGATGATTTGTTGAAAAAGTAAGACCTCCAAATTGGATATACAATGTATTTTCGATTCGAAACTCTAACATTTTAAACACTACTTCCTCTATTTATCCTTTTCTCCGACAAATTAAAAAAAAAGAGAAGAAGGTTCATATTCATCTCAAATACTTTATTGAAGGTCTCATGGTGACTTCGAGATGAAGTACAACAAATTAAACCTTTCAGCCAAAATTTATGTTGTTCGTTCGTAATTGAATGTTTAAAGTGTGAAGAAGTGAAATGATTCTCTGCTGTTACAGTATGATAAAGGTCTAGTGTTTAAGATGCCTAGTAAATATTTATAGAGTTCTTCAATATCCATATTTCATTTGCACCGCTTCTTGAAAAGCAAACATCACAATTTTTGAAGGCCCCTTTTTACATGTTTTACACCTGTCAAAATGGAGGTTAACAGCTAAGAATTATAAAGTCAAAATAAAGTAGGTTTTGCAAAACATATGGCAGATGCGACTGCATGGGTATTTGTGTAATTTTGGTACCCAGATGAAAGAAATCCGTGTCTTCATCTTGATCAAAATCACAAGCAAGGAAAGCAAAACAGATTAATGGTTTTGTAATATATCCTCCTTAGATAAAATCTATGGTACATGTTTTCTAATTCAAAACAGCCCCAAGCTGAAATTTGAAATTTGAAAAACATCTATCACTCTCTTAGTATCGAAAATGTAATAAAAACGTTACCAAAAGTAAACTACAACAGTGTAAATTAAAAGGCAACACAGAAAAGAAAAGCACTGACAGACATAACTCCACTGGAAATTAGAGTATGGTAACAACGTGTTAAAATTCAGGAACTGACTAAATAAGGCATACTTAATTTTGTATTCGTTTGTATATAGTTGAGATGCAATTTTGTTTTAGGTATCTGTGCAGTTATGGTGCATGTATGCGTGAGAGTATTTTATATAAACATATATATATCCTTTTACTAGTTGCTAATATGTATTGATTTTTTCTACGAGTTTATCCATTTCAGTTTAGGTTCTTAATTGCAGCATTGTCACAAGGACTAAGGATTACGTCGATACTTTGGGAGTGGTTCCGTGGTCTAATACCGTCCCCCTAAAAAAGAATCAAACCATCATTTTTAAGTAATAAAATATGACATAGTTCTACACCTTTGGGAGGTGTACAATAAACGTTCCACCAAGTTCAATTTAATTTTTGTTCAAATTAATTCTCCTCTGTGAAATCACTAGGCCAAGTTAAATTAACTTGAATCAAATTTGTCTTTTGGTAGTTTACTTTAATATTTGGGTTTTTATTTTCATACATCATCTAAGGTGGGCGTCAAAGAGAACTATGTTTAACATAGAATCTTTGGGAAACTGTATTTAAAGATCTCCTCAATTGCAACTGTTTGAACATATTTGATTTAACTTAATCATAATAATTAAACAGGTACTCCTTAAAGAATATTATTTTATGCCCATACCTGATTCAAGATGGTTGCCAACTGGAACACAGTATAACATGAAACCTTAATTGCATTCAAAGATCATCACTCTCAACCACCCGAGCAATTTTGATTTTCCCACAATGTTTGGAAGTAAGTGAGAACCGAACCGTCAATCCAAAACGAATAATCCAAGGACAATTGCAACATCGGAAACAACAAAGAAACAGAGACACATCATGAGTACGGTACAGAAAAGAAAAATGAAGACACATACATACAAAGATGAACAACATGGACCCAAATAAAAATCATGGATGAGATCAGGTGCACTGGTAGAGTAAACATTTCCTGCTTCTTATAAATACCTAGGGCAATCCAACATACACAGCTACTACTCTGTCTAAGGAGGAGATATTGCAGAACCATAGATCTGTTTTGCTTTCCTTTGGGATTTCAACCAAAGATGAAGACACTGAACTCCCCTCCTTGTACTGGGTACCAAAATTACACAAATGCCCATTCAATTCACTGGATCTGCTAAATGTTTTACAAAACCTATTTCTAAGCTATTAACATCCATCTTGACAGCCGTAAAAGAGGGCCTTCAAAGATATTGTGAAACTAGCTTTTCAAGAAGTGGTGTAAATGAAATGTGGATATTAAAAAAAAACTCTAAGTATCTGCTTGACATCTTAAAATCGAGATCATTATCACACTGTAACAGCATTTTAAAACTTTTGACTTTTCCACGCTTTATACTACAATTCCCCATGAACAAATGAAATCACGGCTGAAAGATATAATTCATAGATGATTCTCCCGCAAGAACGGCGAAGAAAGATATAAGTACATTGTTATAGGCAGAGAACAAGCAGAGTTTCTGATCGACAATATATTTGTCCAGTTTGGAGGACTTGTTTTGAAGAAGCCCTTTGATGAATTCAGCCTCATAAGAGTGGTGAAACAGATCGGCTAGGAGAGGTGCACAGTT
>MJUU01009664.1:41166-64511 GCA_002080025.1 Modiolus philippinarum
AAAAAAACTCTAAGTATCTGCTTGACATCTTAAAATCGAGATCATTATCACACTGTAACAGCATTTTAAAACTTTTGACTTTTCCACGCTTTATACTACAATTCCCCATGAACAAATGAAATCACGGCTGAAAGATATAATTCATAGATGATTCTCCCGCAAGAACGGCGAAGAAAGATATAAGTACATTGTTATAGGCAGAGAACAAGCAGAGTTTCTGATCGACAATATATTTGTCCAGTTTGGAGGACTTGTTTTTCAACAGACTATCGGAATTCTAATGGGCACAAACTGTGCACCTCTTTTAGCCGATCTATTTCTCCACTCATATGAAGCTGAATTCAGCGAAGGGCTTCTTCAAAATAAAGATAAAAAACTAGCCCAGATGTCAGAGTAGAGGAAAATCAAACTTTAGTGGCAAAGAGAAAGATCTGTTGTCATCTGGGAAACAGATATCTCATAGTGGTCCACAAGATCGTGATGTCGACCGTAAAACTTCTGTAGTGATGACCTCAAGTTATGGGCAACATACCCCTGCTTAAGTAGCCTATTTGTAAGCAACCGAGCTCTATCAAGGTAGTCACTGTATCGACCACAGGCCCTTGAGTAGCGAATGAGTTGGGAGATGTAAACTCCGTATGCTGGTGCCTTTGGGATGTTGCTACAAAGAAAGGGGAAGTTGACTATTGGAAAAGTGAAGTCATCGCGTTTGTCATATAGCCTAGTTTGTAGTGTACCTCTTTTGTCAATTTCAAGATGAAGGTCAAGGAACGAGGCTGATGTGGAAGTATCTGTAGTATCCTTAATTTCTAGCTCTTTTGGATAGATAAGATGATGAAAATCACCAAAGCGAGGATTGTTTAGTGATAAAATATCATCTATATAACGGAAACTAAAATTGAAGGATCGGGCCAGCATTTTATCTTTATTTTGAAGAAGCCCTTTGATGAATTCAGCCTCATAAGAGTGGTGAAACAGATCGGCTAGGAGAGGTGCACAGTTCGTGTCCATAGGAATTCCGATAGTCTGTTGAATAACAAGTCCTCCTAACTGGACAAATATATTGTCGATAAGAATGCAAACATAAAGGTTGCATAAAATACAGTAAATTTCGTGATGCTGTACACGTGTTTGGCTCGATGAGTGCCATGTGGTTGTTTAAATGTTGTGATCGTCCTCTAGTAGTCTTTTTGTCGGGAAATTGATGACAGCGATTGTAAGAACACTTTGCCAGTTAAGTTTATATTTGTTGACGACCCCGCATCCACGGATCAAAGGAAAAAAGACATGGATGTAGCGTTGCTCAGCAATTAGCAATGAATACCGCTCAAACCGGTGCTAGGGTCTTGAACTTGCTATGAGGTATGAGTAATGCTCATTGTTGAAGGCCTCACGGTGACTTCAAGATGAAGAACAACAATAAAAGCGTTGTTCCATTGCTGTGTTTTACCATGATTTTGTCTCATTTGCATTTACTATATATCCCTTCATTGTTAATTCAAGGAGCAACCTCTCATCAGCAGCATTAGAATCAAACAATATGGAAAGCCATAATCCAAAAGTAGTAAAACAAGAAACTCTAACATTTTGATCACTTCTTCCTCTGTTTATTTTTTCTCCGATTCGCAGTAATTTTTCGCGAAGAAGGCTTGTTCTCTACCTACAATTACAAAACAGGATAACAGTAAACGACTACAATAGCCAGGAACTACAATCACTTGTCACAATTTACAACATAACTGCACCAGAAAAACAATAATGAAAACAAGGGACAAACATAAATAACGATAGGAACTCAGGATACCTGCACTAGCAAAAGCCAGTGGTAGGGTTTAACCGGTTTATGGGTACCCAAACCTCCCTTTTCTCTCTCTCGTTACCCTATAAAACCCAATACAGGTAGACTACTATCTCAATGACCACTATCTTGGAACAGAAAAAGCAATGTACCTATGTCTTTGTTCACTGTTCTTACGTGAGAAACATTTATGAATTAAACTTTTCAGCCGAGAATTTCGTTGGTCATGAGGAGTGGTAGCGTAAAGTGTGTAGAAGTCGAACGTTTTAAGGCTATTACTGTGTGATAATGATCAAGAGTTTAAGTTGTCAAGTAGATCTTTGGAGTTTTTCGAATTCCACCGCTTCTTGAAAAGCAAGTATCACAGTATTTTTGAAGGCCCTCTTTAACAGCAGTCATGATGTAGGTTAGCAACTTAGATATAGGTTTTGTAGAATATTTGGCAGATCCAGCGATGTACCGTTCTTTGAATGGGCATTTATTTATATGTAATTTTGAGACCCAGTTCAAAGAGTGGAGACCTGTGTCTTCATCCTTGGTGGACACCCCGAAGGAAAACAAAACAAATTCACGGTACTGTAATATATCCTTCTTTGACAGAGTAGTAGCTGCGCAAGTTGGATTGCCTATGGAATTATCAATGCCTAGTTCTTTCTTTAAACATTTTAAATGTAATGATTTTTGCAAATAAAAATGATAATATTAGGGGCTTTATCGGCTGGAACGACGACACATTTGACATAAATGGAGGACAAGTAACTTGCCATCTCAGCATTTTTCAAAATTGATGATACTTTATTTCTCACTGACCCTCGTAGTTGGTTGGTTCTCGTTTAAGAATCTGTGACCTCTCAACCTGGATCAACTCCGAAAGAAAATCAAGATCTTCATCTTGTTCACTTTAATCGTTAATCCATTTCCTGGCGTAGTCCTCTACAGCAACCATATTTAGTTTGAAATAATTTGTTCCCAGTTGATGGATCGTGGTTCACGGAATTTAGGCCGTTCATAGATGAGTATTGGCCCTGTGGGAAAATAGTCAAAAATAAACTCCCTTGAGACGTCTTGAACCATTACATTTTCTTTCCGTCGTCGGTTGTCCGTAAACGATTTCAAAAAAAAAAAGAAAAGAAAAAAAAATGCCTGAATCGTAACCAAGGTATGTAGATTCAAAATTGTGTTCGATAATTCCGTAGACCAAACATTGCCACAATTGCTGAAAATTAAACATAGGATTAATTGCTGTTTCTGATTACAAAACTAAATTAAAAAAAAAAACAACAAAATAACAAACAAACAAACAAACAAAACAGTAACTTTGGTATTTAGTTGTCTGAAACCACTTGGCTTGGCCAATAGGAACTAAACTTGGTCACGATTGTCCTTAGTTGGTCCTCTTTGCAAAAAAACACGTCATATTGAAGATGACCTTAACGAAATCGTAGTTTGACATTGGACCCAGTCAAAATATTTTCAAATATCTCGTCTGAAAACACAGAGCCAATAAGGACCAACTTCGTAAATATAGTCATTAGGTGTTCCTTCTTAAAAATGACCACATCTTGGAACAAAGTTTAACATAAATTTAGGAAAGCATGCAAAGAACCTTTCAGTTGAAGCTAAAACCAATCAGAACCAAACTAGGTCACAATAGTCCTTGAATGGTCCCTTAAAATGAGTTTGGGATACTTGTATGTCATCCAACATAACCAAAAAATAGGGTATAGTTTAAAGAACCAAGCATTGATCATTTCAAATTCAACTCAAATAGGCTACTTATGCAAGGGTATGTTACCCATAACTTGAAGTCATTACTACAGAAGTCGTACGGTCGACATCATGATCGTGTGGACCGTTATGGGATATCTGTTTCCCAGATGATAACAGATCTTTTCTTTTTGATATCTAAAGTTTGGTTTTCCTCTACCAGATTTGATTTTACTACCGGAGTTGACATGTACAACGCGGAAGGTGTCTTATAATAAGTAGGAGATGCTTACTCTACCGGTACACCTGATCTCACATATGGTCTTTTTATTGGTTACGTGTTGTTACTCTTTGTGTGTGTGTGTGTGTCTTCACTTTTTCTTTTCTTTGCCGTACTCATATTATGTGTTGGTTTCTTTGTTTTCCCGATATTGTCGTTGCCCTTGGATTGTTGGCTTTAGACTGACAATTCGATTATCACTAACTCTATTAAATTAGTTTGGCTATTATTTTTCTGTATGTTTTTAGTCGACCAAAAAGTCACAGGCTTAAGCCATTTGATTGAAGGAGACTTTGAATGTTTCTTTATGTAATGCACACATCTTTTTAAACTCCTTTTTAATTTATTTAAATCCTACAATCCATTATCTTCTCTCAAGTTTTTCCTCAAAACCTCCGGCTAAATCAAGATTCAAAGCGATGGTCGCTTCAAAAAGACACATTTAGATAAGTAGAAATATGAACGATATGAAATATTTTATTACTTTGATGATCGGCATCCGTATTGAACTTTGTCTTTAGCATTAGACCAGGGTTCAATCATAAATATACATAATTTAATCTGACAGAAAATTAGAACCAACAGCGCTTTCTGTCGTCAATAAAATCTAATGTTCTGCAAAAAAAAACCCCAAAAACTGACATGTCACACCGCAGATAGATAAAACAGAGGTTTCAGGCATATTTCACAGTATCGAAACTTGCAATTCTTATGCCGGAAATTAACATGACAAAAAACGAAACCGGAAGTTGCAGTTTCCATAGACTTTAAAATCTCAAACGACACCTGCATTTGATTTAGTGACCAGAGTTACTGTTTCATTTACGTACCAAACTTGAAAATAGTTAACACAAATTATATGAAAAAAAAACAATTTGTCTCGAGAATCTAAGTCCAAAACTGCAAGCTTTAACAGTGGAGATCGAATCTTCCCATGACCTTCGAATCTGTTGTTCGTTCGCACCCAAAAATAGGTTCATAACTTATATAAATAAAATGCATATAAATAAAAATTACGATTAAACAAAGAAAAGATATGGAGTAAATGCACAAGAGATAAAAAGTTTCTTCAAATACATGGTATAACCAAGCAAAGCAACAACGCTTTAGTTGTAGTTCTACATCTTAAGGCACAATTAAGCTTTAAACAGGATAAAAGACTTTAATAAAATTCTGAGGTTTTTTTTTGATTAGATGGGCAGAAAATACCTAATCGTGACTTCCTCATTGGCTATAACTTTAATAAGCGTTTTCGATTTAAAATTTACTTTCTGATACCGACCAAAAATTTGAAAACACTAGTTGGAAACTGAAGTTTTAGTGCAATATATACGGTTTTTCACAAAATGTTATGTATTCCGATCGGAAACTGCATTTTTTTACGATATACCTGGTATTTTGCACGATACCCTATTTTATGCCAAATGCTTAAATATACTTAATTGTTGTGACTATTGTGTGCCATATAAAAAAATCCAGTTATAAGAGTAATCCTGTCCACGGAAACCGGATCCAATTAACCGGGTATAACTATTTTTATACATTTATCGGTTCGAGTTTTGCCTTTTTTGGTACACCTCCATGATTTATCCTCAGATTAAAAAAAAAGTCTACACTGTAAGTAAATGTATATCTACGGAAGCGTATTGATGCCACATGAAGAAAAAAAAATCCTCATAACTATGAGATAATATCTCATAATTATGAGATAATATCTCAAAATTATGAGATAATTATCTCATAATTACGAGATAACATCTCATAATTATGAGATATTATTTCCTTATTATTAGATAGTACCTCATAATTATGAGTTAATAAGTCATATTAAAGAGATAATTATCTCATAATTTTGAGATAATTTTCTCATAATTATAAGATGATTTTCTCATAATTATGACATAACATCTCATAATTATGAGATTGTATCTCAAAATTATGAGATATTATTTCATAATTATGAGATATTATTTCATAATTATGAGATACTATCTCATTATAATGAGATATTTTTTCTTCATGTGTCATCAATACGCTTCCGTATATATCTCTGCTATATCAATGATGTTTTGCCTTATTGGTTTCAGTTATTTCAAGATCCAAATTCTTCTTCAAACTAATTACATAACACTTCATTGGCTACTTTTATATAATCAATGTCACAGAAGCAAAAACTATTTTCATGTAATTCATTTAGTTATCAATAAGGTAGATGACATTCCTCCTTGTTGGCTATTTGTAATACATTTTTATGTCCGTTAATACATAAAGTTGGCCACATGAAATTATTCATTCTGTCATTGTCCAAAGTGTCTATTATTCGGGTTATATATGTTTTATTCAAGTTATTATTTCATACACGTTATTACTTAAACAGAAGTTTTGTACATTTTGTACAAGTTATTATTTATTGGCACATCTTGTTTTCGGAGAATCTAGTAAATACAGAACTCCATTTAAGTTGCACATTTTGCTGATATTTAATCTAGATGGTTAAGACAAAATTATATGGTTAAGACAAAATTATTCACAAGCTTTTACTATTACACAGAATAGAAATGTATGTCATTTCACAAGCTTGCAGATTTACACCACTTGGTTTTGTTTAGTCTGCTCCTACACTTTTGAGACCATATTTTAGTGACTTTGACTTAAGAGTCAAATGTTACTCTAACTAAAGGCGTGGTCTGAAGGATGAAATCATTTAAAAATCTTTTCATAGAACAAATAAAACCGTTTCAGAAGATATTGTTAATTATGACAAAAATTGTAATAACTTGTACAAAATTTCTGTACAAATAATAACTTGTACACGACATAAATAACTTCAGAAAATTTACCGTCTCGAATTCGACAGAAAAAAAATCTTGTTAAGTTTTCAGAAGTTTTCCAACAAGATAAAGGTGTTTTGAAAACGGCAAAAGAAAAAAAAACTGCAATATGATTACTTGTGAAAAAGTATGATAGGAATTAAAAAGGAAAAAAAATTATCGACAGAAATTTAAAAGTTTCTAACTGATCTTTTTTTTTAGTCGTTTTACCATTGATGTAAACCTACATGTAACTTACATAGAAAGGCATTTTTATGTGAATTTACAAAAAAAGAAAAAAGAAAAAAGAAAAAAAAAAGAAGAAGAAAAAAGAACTTCATCATGTTTTTGCGGCTAATGGAGTATATTAGGATGAGTGTAGTGCACCTGTACATGCTTCGTCGGTCATCGGCGGTCGATTGTCGGGCTTCGGCGGTCGATTACGCTCTGTTCATCACTCAATCATGAAGGAGTGAGGAACATAGCATAATTGAACGCGGATTAATTGAAGAAACAAAAACCTGAACTTTTGCACTTGTTATATTTTCAGAATGATAAAAATGACCACAAAAAATCATTTTTCTCTGTCTGTTGATTATTGCACACAGAGAACTTAATAGGCAGTACATTCATCTTATAAGCTTTTCATTTGATTTAAAAAGGATTGACGTCAGTATGTGTCAAAAGAAAAGAAGTAAGCCAATATTCAAAGATTTATTCATTAAAACTGTAACCTTCAAGTCCTAGAAGAAAGCAAGCAACGTGATTTATCAATCGTTTTATAAACAAATTCTGTGAGATACATGTAATTGTAAAAACACCATAAAATTTTATAAAGCTTTTACAAAATTTTGCCTTTTAAATAGCAGAATCCTCAGCAATATTAAATATCTTCATAAATAACAAAATACTTAAATAAGTATGAATTTTGTTTCTGGATATCCCCATTTCTACAATTGATGTCTCTTTTGTGTATTTGGAAATCAATAAACCGAAATAAAGGATGTCAGAAAACAAACTAGATCACCAAATTAGAACCCGAACTATGACTTATACTTTAATATACCAATACTCAGGTAAAAGTAAAGTTGAGGAATTGCAATTTTTTTCTGGAAATTTACTAAATTCCAAAGTCCAAAGAAACTTATTATGCATAAAACCATCCCAAAAACAAGATGGAAATTAATCTAGAAACAATTATTTATCAGATATTGAAATATGTTGAGGCATTGTAAATGAGATAAAAAAAGTTCAAGGGGCCATAACTCTAAAAAAATCTCCAGAAAGGAGCCAGACTCAAAGTTAATATATACTTTATTTCAAAATACAGTCAGAAATTGTAAGAAACTGCATGTCGAGCTCTTTTTAACAATACAAATTTTAAGAAAATCGATCCAGAAATGAATTCTGTAGAATGTTTTAAACAGAGGCCGTTTTAACAAGAAATGCACAGGTAAATTTCACTTTGTGGAAATACTTTTGAGCACTGACTGTACTCAATATCAATATGTGAAGTTACTGCAAATAAAAGTTGTAAATCATTTTTGACAAAAAATTTTACTGTTGTTACGATCGTTTTTTTATTTATCACATTGGCTATAGGGGGAAGGTTTGGGCGCAATAAAACTAGTTTAACCCCGCCGCAGCAGGTTTGCGCCTGTCCTAAGTCAGGAAATTTATTAAGCCTTTGTGTGTCTTGTCTGTTTTCTAGTTAGTTCACTTTATGTCTATCGGAGTCTAGGAAGATGCTTATTNCCTTCAAAATCAGATTACCATAACCATTTTTGAATTTTATCTAAAAGTATATCATTTTACACCAGATATCAAATTATTGCAAAACGCCATTAAATCCCCCAGATTTATGGCCAATTGACTGATGAGTTCTTGTTATTTGCAGTTTTCTTATCTAGAGCACCTACTTACAAATGCCATAGAAAAAAATTCTTACCTTAGAAATTTTCTTCTTATTTATAAGAATAACAAAATTAGTTATAAAAAATACTATAAATGTATCATGAGAATAAAGGACTACGCCAAGCGCAGTATGATACGACCGCAGCATATCGACCACTGAAATTTAAACAAATGTAATCAAAAGTGAATGTTAACATTGTTAAGAGCTTGACACAGCCAAAAGATGGACACATTAAGGAGTTTGACACAATAATTAGTTGGATACATACTAGTAAACATAAAAAATAGCCCTTTTGATCCCTAAAACAAGGAAACTGTAAGAGTAACACTTAATCTGTTGACATGCTACTGACAGTTTACATCAACAGGAATCCAAAGAAAAAAATATGATTAAAAGAAGCGATTTTACATATTTTAAAAATTACCATTTTGGCCCCTTTGACCCCTTATCGCTTTGAAATGGTAAGGAATCCGAATAATCTATTGACATATAGCATAAGCTTACAAAAAGAGGAACTTAAAGAAAAATATTTCATCAAAATCCAATAAAAAATAAAGATTTTACATATTTTGAAAAATAACCTTTAGACCTACGACAAATCCATTGGCAAACTACTGAAAACTGACAACAAGAGGAACCCAAAGAAAACAAAATCCGATAGAAATCCGATGATTTTTTTTTTAGATAATCTTCACATTTGCAAGTTTGGTCCCGTTTCTCCCCTTATGTTTCCGAAAGGAAACAAGTTATCAAAAACCTAATAGTTAAGGACAACGTTAATATCTCGAAGGAAATCCATTAAAAAAAGCTGCATCAAAATTGGAGTAGAAATAATAAGGAAATTAAATGTTTGAAATTAGCCCCTTTGGGCCCTTTGTTTCATTAACGAACACGTGACGTGAAATCTGTTGCAAACTATCGATTGGAGATTTCCTCCGGAGCACGATGAAAGAAACACCATCAAAATCTGAAGAATTAATGAAAATTCTACAGCCAAATAGGTGATAACACCCAAGTTAGCCCTTTTGCCCCTGTTTTCAAAACGAGCAGGGCCACCAAAACCAATCCCAACCTTGCTTTTGCACAAAGGAAGGTCGCCTTAAAATTTCATATGGATTCGTCACTTTGAACGTAAGTTATTGACCAAAAATAAAAGTAACTACAGACAATGACAACGATAACAGCTCCATACCATTCAACGACCTCACTTTTTCGTGGTCGTATAAAAATTCATATTCATCCTAAATTATTGCAAGTATCTGATTAAACAAAATAAATAACATGTATCATAAATATTCTGTTATAACATCTGATACATTATTTGATATGCCATTATACAATTTATTGAAATTTATTTGACCAATTAACATAATTTTATTCCAAGACTCTAAAACGAGTTTGTTTTGGAAGGGGATTGAGCTAGTAAATGTTGCAATATGCTATCTTTTGTGAAGTCCCTTCTCAAAAAGTGTGTCCTGTAGATTTACTTAAAACTGTGTTAAAAATGGAATAAGTGTTGGGTTTTGTAAAATAGATATATAAGAATTATATCATGGCATAGTCATTAATATAATATGTGTACTTATAATCTTTATTATATTCCAATTCTTGTAAAATTTATAGATTGAATATACCTTTATCCTTTATTTGATACTGTTTCATAAATTAAGTAAAATGCCTGCAGCTATCAAGGGAAAAAAGATTTCATTCAAATTATTTTAAAACTTGTTAATCTTTCGAGGAAGTAAACTGCAATAAAAAATTCCTCCGTAAATTGCAGATACGTCTCGTGGATCTCAACACAGGTCTTGTTTTCATGTTTTGAGACATTGCATAGAAAATTTGCAGAATGAAAGTGAATGGATAGACTGATATAATTAGGGTATACCTTATTTTATAATGCAAATTTTAGAACAACTTCCAGACTGGTCAACATGTGAAAAATTATTTTGACAATAGACATTTTGTCAATTACCTAGACTTTGTTTCCGTTTTTTTAATTTTTACTAACATGGAAGTAACTCAATCTAATTGAAGACCACGAGACACAGAACAAGTCGTCTGAAGTCTAAGATAACCTTATAAACTTACAACCTGTCATCAGAAATCTATTAAGATTTACAACCCAACAAATAAACAAATGAAAGGTCATATCATTTTGCCCATCGCCAGCTTTTACACATACTTTTGTTTATTGATTTCTAAATTGATTGATCTGCAGTGAAGAGACATAAGTTGACAGAGGCAGAAAAACGGGAGTTGCATTCGATTTTTTGTATGTTTGTATCGGTTTTGTCCTATCCTGTATACGAAATTAAAAACCTTTGAAGAAAAAGTGAGGTTCCTTCCCACAGGAACCCCTTCTGGATCCGCCAATGATATGAATGTTCTATCAAAGCTGTTTTCAAATCCCCCCCCACCTCCACCCGCTCGGAACTCTAGACCCAATACTGGATGCCAACATATATTTCCCTTTACAAAAAATATTTTCCTTCTATACTGCATTTGACCTTACTACCAGAATATGTTCAAGAGGGTTGATGTTTTCAACGAAGCAGGAGATGCCTTCTCTACCGGTACATCTGATCTCATCTATGGTAGTTTATTAGGTCGTTGTTGCTCATCTATGTATGTGTGTTTTAAGATTATTTAATAGACCATATCCGAGTTTTGGTATTTAAATTCATCAGTTGTTGTCTGTCCGCCCCCTATCATAACCATGTCCGTCCCATGTGACAAGGAATATATGTCGAACATATTTTCGTGACGTTTCAGGCTCTATGACTTAACGTTTTCTATGCTGTGACGCATCAAAAGTGGGCTGGTGAATCCTGCTACAAGAACTTGGATATTTTCTATTTGATTGTAAATTCCATCTTTCCCTATAAAAATAGACTAAGATATTGTATGAAAAATTAAAGTGGAAGTCAGAGGAGTCCTTTTTACACTATTTGTTTAAGCATCAAATATCTCAATTTCCCACATCTATTTTTTTTAAATTATTTTTGTTCCTTTCACATTGATCTTTCTTTTTTAGCATCACATTTAAATTTTAGTTTTCTCATATCTGATGTCACTCTCAGTTTCACTGGAGTTCACACTAGGAGTGCTTTGTTTTAAATGTTGTGATTTCTATTTCTGTGCTTTGTATATGTCTAACGTCAAAGTTTTGTGTCTAACGTCATTGTTTTCTGTGTTCTCGTGTTTCCCATGCCTTCGGACTTCGATTTTTATAGATTTCTCTCCTTTGTTCCTTCCTGCCGTTGTTATCCTATATGAATATATAGCTAGAAAGAACAGAATGACAAAATTCATGCAGGACCACAATAAAAAATCTTAACTGTCTATTCTTTAACAAAATACCGAAGTTACTGTGACTTTGAGTTCTGCATATGAACATTTCGACATCTCAGTCTAGATTATATGACAAACGTGATGATTTTGACTTTCCAATTGTGAACTTTCCCTTTCTTTGCAGCAATACACCAGCATATGGAGTATATATTTCACAATTAATTCGTTACTGTAGAGCGTGCAGTACATACAGTGACTTTGTGGAAAGAGCAAAATCACTGTCACAAAAACTGCTGAGTCAGGGATATGTTCAGCCTTTGTTACTTTCGTCCCTTCAGAAATTCTATTGCCGTCACCACGACATCATAGATAGATATGAAATGTCAGTGTCACAAATAAAAACTGACATTTTCAGCTACATTCGCGTCTTCCCGGTTTTGACATTACCGGTTTTGACTTTACCCTGGATTGACCCACTGACAGTGTTACGGTTGCTGTGCACAGAGCAGGACATGCTTACCCTTCCGGAGCACCTGATGTCACTCTTGTTTATTGAGAGTTCATACTGTTAGTGCTTTAGTTTTTTGTGTTGTATATGTAATGTTCGTGTGTTTTGTGGGCATGTGGTGTCTTTGGTCTTCCGTCTTTTGGTGTTCTTGCTTTTGCCTTGTCTCTGGACTTTATTTGTGTAATCTTGTGCTCTGTTCCTTCGGTATTCTACTGCCGTTGTTTTTTTCTCTTAAGTGCAGATCAAAGCCAAAAATATGGAAACTCATCAACCGAAATATGTGAAAAATTTGATAGAGAATAAATAACCAAAGGATTTAAAAAGAAAAACTAACATCAACTAAGGACATAGCTACGCATGAGCGAGATAATTCTTAGGTTTTAACAAAATTTTCGTAAATGCAGATATTGCAAAATTTCATAATAAAATCGGTTTTCGAGCCAGCATCCAAGTACTGGCTACTTGGTTGGTGAATACCTTCGGGGACTAACAGTGCACCAGCAGTAAGAAATAACGAAATATCGAAGTTGCTGTGAATTTAGTTTTCTGCATATGAACATTTCGACAACTCGTGTCTTTTCTGTACAGATCAAATAAAAAAAGATGTGAAAATCCATAAACCGAAGTATGTGTAAAACCTGATAGAGAACAAATTATAAAAAGATCTAAAAGGAAAACAAAACTCAGCAAAGGACAGAGCTATGCATTAGGGAGATACTCCTTATTTAAAAAAGATCTTTAACTACTGACTAAATACCGAAGTCACTGTGAATTAAATTCTGCATATGCGCATTTCGACAACTTATGTCTCTTCAGTGCAGATAAAATCTAAACATATGGAAGACCATAAATTCAAAGATGTTTAAAAACTGATAGAGAACAAATAAAACATTGCAAGGTTTTCAAAATGAAATCGGTTTTTAGCTCGCAATGAAGTACTGGCTACTGAATTGGTGAAAATCTCGTGGAGTAACAGTCCACCAGCAGTGGTGACAAATAACAAAATACCTAAGTTACTGTTAATTTAGTTTCTGCATATGCTCATTTCGACAACTTATGTCTCTTCAGTGCAGATAAAATAAAATGTTGAAATCCATAAAACGAAATATGTGTAAAATCTGATAGAGAACAAATTACAAAAGTGTCTAAAGAGGAAAACAAAATCAGCTTAGGATAGAGCTATGCATGAGGGAGATACTCCAAAACAAAGTTTTCTTCAATTAAGATATTGCAAGGTTTTCAAAATAAAATCAAAATATAATATAGCCGGCAATGAAGTACTGGCTGCTGAGTTTGTGAATACCTTCGAGGACTAACAGTCCACCAGCAGTGGCATCGGTCAGAAGGTAACAAAAAATACCGAAATTACTGTGATTTTAGTTTATGCAGATGCGCATTTCGAAAACAAGAGGTCACT
This sequence comes from Modiolus philippinarum, assembly GCA_002080025.1. Lineage (NCBI taxonomy): Eukaryota > Metazoa > Mollusca > Bivalvia > Mytilida > Modiolidae > Modiolus > Modiolus philippinarum. The sequence goes on from MJUU01009664.1 coordinate 54,896, forward strand.
GCAAGACAGCATTTTTGATGTAAACGGTTAAAGATATGAACTCACTTAACTTTAATTTTCCATGATAAATGGAGCGGTAGTTGCTTCTCAATTTTAAATGACCAAAATTCTAGATAAATATGAATAGAAAAAAATGAAAGGATATGGAGTGAATGTACATGTGACAAAAACGCACACGATACGATGTTTGTTAGGAAATTGAAAAACAAGTAATTTAAGTGAAAAACTGATAGGTTGATGACGGTGTTGTTGAGATATAAAACAATATAGATACTTGGGAATCTGAAACCGATCTGCTTTGAAATTTTCGTAGGTTTTACATCTGCAAAATTTGACTCTCAATGAAAGTAAAAAAAAAGTATTAAATCATCTTTTTTTCACATGCAAATAAAGATGATGCTAAAATGAAATGATGAAAAAATAAAGATGTAAAGTGTGTATCTGAGCAAAAATATATTGTTTTTAAATGATTAAAACCAGAGGAGTCCACATTTCTGACATAAATTCCAATATATGAGGAGTAAACCTTAAAGAAAAGGAAAAAGAAATTTTTATTGTAATTACTTATGCTGGGTATTTAGTAAAAAATATATATGGTGTAGATAACATGGTATTGATTAGTATATAACCAATATGTATAAGACCATAAATTACTTTGATATGGAATTGTCAGTGGACAAGCAGCTAGTATGGAAAACACAGAAAATAAAACTGCGAGCATTAACTGTTCTGTTACCAACTGCACTGTTAATATTAACATATCAATCGCAATCGATGAGACCCTTGCAGTAATTCTACCTATAGAAATAAGCTCCGTGATAGGATGTTTACTGCTAGTTAGCATCATCACATCTTTTGTAATACTTGTTATAGCAGGAACAAAAGGAAAAGGCAATTTCTTTAAGTGGAAGATTTTTGATAGATTTACGGTATACAATGTTCTTAGCGACCTTTTATTGTATACATTTGGATTAATATTAATTGTCAAATGGGGGCTGGAAAGACAGGCTCCAACAGGTATTCTTTGTACCATCACTGGAGTGTCAATAACATTGTTCTCAGTATCACAAACTGTCCTGGCAACAATAACAGCTGTATTTGTTTTCGCCTTAGTGGTTTATAATCACCAGCTTACTATTGGCAAATATGACTGGATACTGTACTTGGCAGTTTTTGTTCTCCCTTTGATTGCATTGATAGCAATTGCAGTTTTCAATGAAAACCAACATAACTGGCAACTGTAAGTATTTTTATATCTTTTATGTAATAAATATGACACGAAGAACTTATATATTGAACTCTACATGTAGGGCATAAATTCAAAAATCAAAACCAGCCTATATCTAATCACTTTTTCAAATTCTAAAGTGACAGTGCATTCTTCAGGGTATAGTGTGACATACTTAAGAAAGACTTTAATAAAATGGTAATTAATCATAAAAGGATTTTGAGTGAATGCACAGGAGACAAAGTCTCTACTACAGCTAAATAGTTATATTCTAGAATGCTTCCTTTCGAAGAATTTTCAAGTTTATGAAATGCTAGGAAAATATTTTCCTTGACATATACTAATCATATTAAAACATGTTGAATAACTTTCATATGCAAATAATATCTACAATCTAATGAGGTACCGGATATCGGGTGCTATTGGTCGATTATTAACTTTTTATTTACCTATTAATCAAAATCAATATCTAACAAAATGCCGTAGTTTTCAAGTGGTAATCAAGGAAAAGATCCCAAAGAATCCATACAATCTCAATTCGTTATATTCTTAAAGCGTCTGCATGAAAATATTTTTCCATTTTGAAACTTTACTAAGTAATTATTGAATTTAAACAAAAATACATTAAAACGATGAATTTGCCATTTTAGTTTCCGCTCTTAAAAAATCGACAATTGCTATATCTTACATCACATTTTGAAAAATAAAATACTTCTGTTTCAACACAGATTTTTCAGAAAATACATGCAGCGACCTCAGGTTTTTGGTATGAATAAAAAATTGTAAGTAGAAGTTAAGAATTTGAAGTTTCATTGGGATATAAAAGTGTTAACCGAATCACATTTTTAAATGAAGCGCGGTAGCATGTTGAAAATGTGCGCCAAATTAACACTTCTACAATCCCCATAAAACTTCAAAATAATGCATTCAATTCTTATTATTACATTTTAAAACTATTAAAAACAAATTTATTAAAAGGAAAGTGCATCATTTACATTGGGATTCTATTTGACAAATTCACCCGCCACGTGGTAATGTGGTGAAATGTGTTTCATGGGAATTGATACTTCACATTGATGCATTGTATGCCACATGACCGATGTTTACCTATCAAATTGACGGAATTTTAATGAATATGCATGAAATGCAACTATATACAGTTACTGTCTTTTGTTGTTATTGGCTTTAGGAAAGACAGATATTCAACCATCGGCAAAAGTTTACTTTATATTTGTAACACAAGTCAGCAGAAAAAAAATCAAAAGATTATTTTTACAAGCAATGCTACACTTCTATTCGAATAGGTTAAAAAAAGTTATTTCTTTTCCTTAATAAAATGGAATATGTAAAATATGCTTGAAATTTATTTTATATCAAATTTATGTTCTGAAGAAAGAAATATTGGACTGATAATTACGATTCTATATAGTATGTATGAGATCAATAGGGATCCTGATATTCTAGCGAAATTGTGACGAAGTGTCTACTTTAAGCAAAGCTTGTAACAGTATACATTGTGCCTTATTCTCAATATCCAAGGGTTTCCAATTGGTATTAATTTTATTAGATATTTTTAGTTTGCTACTATACATTTATTCACCACATATATCATTATTTAAGAAAATTAACCAAATTTATTTCCTTTTTAGATGCAATCTTCGAAAAAATAGCGGATTCTCTTCTTGGCACCTCGGAATAGCACCCGTATTGGTCATGGTTTTATTTGCCATGATTACAATCCTGTACTGTATGCTGTTTGTTACAGTATGGTTGAGAAGGAGGCAGGTAGCCACTGTACTTCAGAACTCGGCGATAAACACGACACGTTTAGCTGTGAAATTATCCATGTATGTTATTGCTCATCTCATTCAGTTTGTACTGAGTGCAGTGGAAGCAATGTTCCAAGATCCACCGGTCGAAATCTTTCGAGCTGCAGTATTCTGTAGTGCATTGGGTGGAATATTTAATGGTATTGTGTATTTCACAGTACGAAGAAAATAGACCTCTGTAGAAGATGGTTGTGTGTTTGTAGGTACTTAGAGATATTTATTGTCTTCACCATACTTACATAACACTAACCTTTGAATTTTACTGGTGTTTTGTCACTCTTGTTTATTGATGTCACTCTTGTTTATTGAGAGTTCACACTGTTAGTGCTTTAGTTTTTTGTGTTGTATATGTAACGTTTGTGTGTTTTGTGGGCATGTGGTGTTTTTGGTCTTCCGTCTTTTGGTGTTCTTGCTTTTGCCTTGTCTCTGGACTTTGATTTGTGTAATCTTGTGCTTTGTTCCTTCGGTATTCTACTGCCGTTGTTGTGTATTGTATCCACATCGTTTTAGTTTTTAAACCAATCACAATTAATGATGTTATTAACTGATCATGGTTAACGCGAACTTTATTCTAAAACGTGATTTTACATAGTAATGTCAAGTATTATAATTGCGATAATGACATAAGGTTCGGCTTACACAGATGTTAGTATTTAGGGAAATATATGTGGCTCAGCTTAGTCCTTCTATAATAGTATGTATGAGTTATGAGTTACCTTTTTCATAGGGTTTATTACTGTTGGTAGTTACTAATGATTATGTGCTTTAATTATTTCCCTATATATTGCATGACGCAAGTGTTTAGCAAGCATTTCATGAAACAAACCAATTTTCATTATGCTAGATAGACTGCTAAAAAAACCCTTTAAAATACGATATTATTTATACCTGACTTTCGAGTTAATTGCCTGTCACTTAAAATGTTCTTTAATTACAACACAGGGATTTTCTTCTGTTATTTACTGTCAATGTCCGGTAGACTAAAAATATATTTAATTTATATTAACCCTTTAAAAAAAATAAAATTTTCTGCTACTGATCTTTTTCCGAAAAAGAATTATTCTTATTGAGTGCAAGTACACATGGCAACTTATAACCCAAATGTTTCTCCTGTGTTTTATGTGATTTTTAGTCAACTGCACTTATAAAGCAAAAATTACAGAAACAATACCTGCGATGTAGCTAAAAATCAACATATTCAGTTGACGAAGGGGATAATTTACAAATTTTTCATCGCTTAACTAAGGATGAATATTGTTTGATCTATTTTGCAGCACCCAGGTTAATTGTTTTTCGTCAATAAAAAATCTTGTAAAATGTAACCGGGCACGTGGCGAATGTTATTGCTTACTTTAGTTGATATAAAGTTAATTTTTTTATTAGGTGTGTCAGCATTTGTTTATTCAATAGGTAACGAAACCAGTCCCGATCAATTTTATGCTGGTACTCATTACTGTCTTCAATATCACAAGAGTTCCTCCATATTAAAAGTCAGGTATTGCGAAAGAAGATTGTTTCATTTATTTATGATTTGACCTAAATCTCTATGGCCGTCACCATAGCATCATTGAAAGATATGACGTGTCAGTATCCCAAATGAAAGTGGACATTTTCAGCTAGATTCACGTCTTCCCGGATTTGACTACCGACTCTCAGTTTCACTGGAGTTCACACTGTGAGTGCCTTTGTTCTGAATGTTGTAATTTCTGGTTCTGTGCTTTGTATCTGTCTAACGTAATTGTTTTAGTGTGTAACGTCATTGTTTTCTGTGTTCTCGTTTTTGTCCTGTCTTTGGACTTCGATTTATGTGAATTTCACCCCTTTGTTCCTTCGGTATTCTACTACCATAGTTTGACAAGGGTAGAACAGAAAAGCGTTTTTCCAATAATTCGTTTTGACGTGTAAAACCATGTTAATTGGTAAATGTAGACATATTTGTGATATTTTTAACGTCATTCATTCATTTCATTCACAAGAATCATAATTTTGCCGTTTTCTTGCTACCTTCTATCACAATTATTTATTATTTATTTCAGAATACGCTTTTGTTTTGTTTTTTTTTTCTTTTTTGATATCTCATTAATATTGTAAATGAAATGTTATTCATAAGTTTTGCATTTTTGAAAGTTTTGAAAAATATCATATCATTTTTTGTGTAACTATTTCATTAACTGTGAAATTTTCAGAAAGGTCTGATTTCATCGATGATTTTCGTGAACATGCACTGCCTTAAAGGCAACATATATAGAATACCAAAGAAATAGCGAAGTTAAAAGACAAATAAAAAATGACATTCTCTACCAGAAAAATCATGGACAGTTGACTCGCACTTGTTATCAAATATTTAAGTTTTTTTGCGTCAGCTTAACGTGAACCTCTCAATGGAGCCCATTGGTATATGGTATGCAGCTGCATTAGCCATAGTAGAGGTCAGTTCAGGTGTGTTTTATATTATGTCTTTAGCCCGCAGGCATGCTCCTTTAACTTTGAAATTTAGATTTTACACTGTTTATCCTATTCATCTTATCACTATGACAATGCAAAGTGATATTATGAGCGGAAGAATAATGCAAAAGAAGAAAAAATATATTATTCTAAGGGCCAGAATAACTGTACATGACACTAAAGGAAAACAAGACAAACAAAAGTGTAAGTGTAAATGAGGGTAAAAACAAAATTACCGAACAGAATTGTCAAGAGCCGAAATCAAAAGGGCAAAAAAACACAAAGCAGGTGCAAAAACCACAGGAGAATAGGGTCTATAAATCTCGTCATGTGACTTACGAGAATCTACGATAAACAGGCAATTCGGAAACGTTTCCCGCCAAAACATGACGTCTGAGGATTATGACGTTAAAATTTTTGCTTGCAACGTCATATATCTTTGTTTAAAATGTAACTTCCGGGTACATTTTTTGATCCCGGAAGTTCCAAAATTGTACGAGACTTACAGGCCCTATTGTCAAGCGCATTGGTCCTGACTTTGTACTAACATTTCAAAAGAAATAATGTTTTTAACCGAAATATGACTGAAAACTGATAGAGAACAAATTAACAAAATGATCTTATTAGTAAAGCCCAAAGAAGCTAAAATTAGAGCTATGCAAGAGGGCCATACTGCTTAGTTTTAATGAAAATTTTTCTTAAATTAATATATTGCAAGTTTTCAAATAGAATTTGTTTTCGATTTGTTTTACCGATTCCTAAGAAAGATTAAAGCAACTTTAATATGACATTTCTATAAAGTGCCATTACCACTATTTAAGGGTTCTATAAAACACCAAATAGTAAAGCACCTTTATACCTATTGACAAACCATACTTAAATACGCTTCTTTGAAGTAACAGAGATTGCGTGAAAATGTCCTTTCTTCGACAAAGCATACATTCGTTTTAGAAGAAATATAGGTGTTTATGTTTAGGTATTACTATTTCCGTTCACACCGATTTTGCCAAGGAGCAAAATTGCTCTCTCAATACGTTATTAACATATGTCGTGTTCTTTTCCTCATTTTTAAATTTTAGATTTTTTTCCTTTTCTCTTTTTTTGCTTGAATGAAATTCCATGTTTCTTTTTCGATGTGTTCAGTTTGGTTTCTAGAAAGCTAATTAGCAATATGCCAACATTCGGTGTATTGACATTTAATTGATACATGTAAAGAATCATTTTCATTTATTAAGAATGTTCTATGTATATATGCGGATATGGTTTGGCATGTCCATTGTTTGAAATAAAGACAGAATATATTGTCGGCTGAACAAGAAAATAAGTGTAGTTACTCGAAATAAGACCTTCGTTAATTAGCTATATCGTGCCTTTATAACATATTTGTTGCAGAGAAAGTAAATTAAAGTTGAATATTTCATTTTCTGATATAATTTGCCCTTTTATAGTATCTAAACAACTTTAATTTAATTGTATCTAAATTACTTTTCAGTAAATTGAACAAAACAAATAGTAGATTGATATAGCTGACATGGCATAAATTTGTATTTGAGGAACAAGTTTGATACTTGTAAAAGTCCAAGATTATAAATCTGTATTCTGTATTCTTATTCACCATCGTTAAAAGAGTATACTCCAACAATTTGATCCTCTCTCTTACATAATTATTGCTTTAGATATATGTGTAGTTTTATTCAGTTCTCAATGCCCGACACCTACCTTAATCTACTTTTTCTGTTTTATTTATATATTCTTAAGCTATTTCGTAATATATATGTTTATATTGTTATTTTTACACCACAGTAAAGCTAAAAAGTTTCACTTGAAAGTTCTTATTTAAGTTGCATTCAATAGGATCTACAACAGAATTCATCTGCATTCAAAAGGGTCTAAGATAAGTGTCATTTACATTCAATAGTACCTAAACAAGTTCACTTGCAGTCAGTAGTGTCTAAAACAAGTTTTGCTTGCAGTCAATAGTGTCTAAAACAAGTTTCATTTGTATTCAATAGTTTCTAAAACAAACTTCATTTGCATTCAGTAGTGTCTAAAACAAGTTTAATTTAATTGCACCTGAATAATCTTTACTCAATGGAACTTAAGCAAGTCTCATTCAAGCCTGTTAATAAAGTTTCATCCAATTCTATCTAAGCAAGTTTCATTTAATTTTATCTAATGAAAGTTCATTATATTGTATCTAATGCAAATCTAAAAAGTTCTAATACACGTTTCATTCATTTCACCTTAAAAAGTTTCATTCGGTAGTATCTAAAAACATTTCATTCATTAGACCTAAGACAAGTTTCATTCAATTGTATATCGAACAAGTTAGATTTTGTTTGTATATAAAATATTTTTTTATTAAATGCGTGCCTAGAACAAACCAATCCAAGCAAATATATCTGCACATAGTACATAGTCCGTGCGATGGAAACACGTTCCGTGCAGCCCCCCCCCTCCCCCAACTTCCTAACCAGACCAATTTTTTTCAGTCCTTCTATGTCCCCTCTTCAAAATAAAACATGTTAACACGAACATAACCTGCATGCATAGGCAGTTAAAGGCAACTTTTATAGTACACCATGAAAAATTCTTGTATTTTCTTTTTAACCTAAGTTTCATCTTTTAAGGGGTCCATAATTTTTTCAACGATAAGTAATATGTACTGAAATTTGGTACCGAATTAAAGCTAATTTAGTATCCTCTACACTGAACACAAGTTGTGGTACGTTAAGCCCTTTTTATGATCTGGAGATACAAAAAAATATACCCTCCCTCTGCAAGAAATTGCGAAAATGACGATTTCAGGCTGTCAATTCGTTTCAGATAAACTACCCTCGTAATTTGATCTAGCTTTTATGCCTAACATATCAGGTATGATACCATGTTGGAAAATAAAACCATTTAAGTCGATAAAATTTGATTTTCGGTATAAAAGTGTTTGAAAAATTGAAATTATCGGAATTTTAGAATTTTTCACAATTTCGACTTTCTGACTTTAGGATCGTAAAATCTAAATATATATTTAATATTGGCCGGTTTAATAATGGTTCGTGATATATTAGCAAAAAACTGTGCGCACACATTTTACTTTCAGACATAATGTAGGTTCAGAAATGTCAAAATTACCACACCTCTCACAAAAACGTTAAGGGAAAATTTGAAATATTCAGGCTCTAAATACTAAAAAGATAATGTTTAATGGGAATTCTAGTATTTATTTCACTAAAGCTGACATGCTGAAGATCATTTAAGTAGATTTTAGTTTTTAAGTGGTCTCTTTTCGACATTTTTTAATCTTTGTAAAGGAACATAAGCACTCCCAAATTGTAGAAAAAATATTTTCCTTTTTTTTTTTTGAAGTTACTGTTAATTTCGACAGCTTAAATATCTTCAATTCAGATCAAATCAAAACATTTGGAAACCAATGAACCGAAATATGACTGAAAACTGATAGAGAACAAATTAACGAAATGATCTTACAAGAAAAGCCCAAAGAAGTTTTGGTCAGAGCTATGCAAGAGGACGATACTCCTTAGTTTTAATGAAAATTTTTCTTAAATTAATATATTGCAAATTTTCAAATAGAATTTGTTTTACCGATTCCTAAGAAAGATTAAAGCAACGTTAATATGAAATTTCTATAATGCGCCATTACCACTTTTTAAGGGTTCTATAAAACACACCAAAATTAACCACCTTTATACCTATTGACAAACCATACTTAAATACGCTTCTTTGAAGTAAAAGGAGTGCGTGAAAATGTCCTTTCTTCGACAAAGCATACATTCGTTTTAGAAGAAATATAGGTATTTTTGTTTAAAACTGACAGAGAACAATATGATCTAAATGTGAAGCCAAAATTAGCTAAGGACAGAGCTTTGCATGAGGAGATACTCCATAGTTTTCAACAAAATTTACATGAATTTAGATATTGTAGGTTCCAAATAGAATCGGTTTTCGGGTCAGCACCGAAGTACTGACTACTAGGCTGGTGAATACCCTCGGGGACTAACAGTCAACCAGCAGTGGCATCGACCCAGTGGTAACAAATAACTAAATACCAAAGTTACTGTCAAGCTGAGGAATTAGTAGTCCTACTTGATAAAATGAA
>MJUU01009671.1:8053-26322 GCA_002080025.1 Modiolus philippinarum
ATGGTCAAAATGTTCTCTTTCCCCAAATAAATCGGGATCAATGTACTGCTCCTTGTTGAAAACTTTATCCTGAGGATAAGAAGAATGTGTGGATTCGTCCTCAGAATGACGTTTATTGATTTTGTCGCCTGAAATTGGCGAAAGTGTGTGACATTCCGGAGAATGTGTATTCCGTGTGTACTTGTGTGTATTTCCGACGTCTGTTGTGCTAAATTCATGGCTAATGTGATGTGGTGGTTCCCCGTTTATGTGACTTTGTGGTTCTTTATGATATGCATAATGCGACAATTTTGGATTTACTGGACAAGAAACATAAGTTTCATTTATTTCCTGTGTTTTAGTGTTGACAACCGGCGTGCTATGTCTGTGAGCGAAATGCTCTTTTGTGACATTCATATCTGGATTGTTTACATCAATACATGGATGCTCGGAGAATTTAACTCCTGCTTCAGGTAAGTGTGGATTACTTTGTTCCAATATTTGTTTGTTTTCTGTGTTTTTAAGCGAAATATTCGCTTTATTCCCTTTGGTTTGTTCCGTATTTGAAAACAGAAAGCTTGGTGTGAAAAATTGTTTGATTCCCGTAAACCCTTGGCTTAAATTAGCCAGAAATGAGTTTGACGAAGCCATAATTTCATTCAAAATTCATGAAATTTTGTTTAATGTGAGCCAAAATCCATAGACGAGTCCCCACTGTAAAAGGAGAGGTTTCCTTTATGTTCCCAGTTATGTTCGTGGACTTGGTTCACTTAAGGACATGAAATACTTTGAAATGAGCGATTCGTTCGGATTTGGATTATTTCTTGTAAATATTACAATAGTTCCTATATTAGTGGTAGAAGGATTCCTTACCAAATAGTTTAATAGCGTTGTCTAGGGATATATTTATAGTAAAACAGAAATAGCCTTCAGTGACGTCGTCTGCTGTATTATTATCCGGAGAACTCCGGGCTTGTCGGGAACTTCCTATTTATACTAAAAGGGAAGACCCGGCAGGCACAGGAAGTGACCCGACGGCAACGGGTTACAACGTAAAGAAAGAACCGGTCAATTAAGAAAAGGGGAATACGTTGTATTGGGGAAAGAAGAGACAAATCGTCTACCACTACAGTGTGTTTTCCTTTCAAAATTTAAAACATTTGTTGTACATAAAGAAATATTAGTACGAAGTTTGTTGCAAGGCGACAGGTCTTATTGCTTTTCTTTCCAGCAGTCAAAAATAATAATGATGTTGTCTAGATAATCATAAAATGTGATTAATGATAGCCTTTTCTTGTCATAATTTTATTTGTTTTCTATGAATTTTCCCCCTAATCTATTCTTTATATTATACAATTTACTACAGATGCATTACATATATTGAAATGATCGTTTTGTCTCAACTCATCTGAATCAGTGTTTCAATATAATTTTTTCAATTTTATTTTTACAGTACATGCCACAACGTCGAAAAAAACTGTCCCAATACCAATTTCCAGTTAGGAATGCCATGTGCCAAAGATTTTCACATGAAGATATTGTAGGATTTATCCGATACACAAATCAAGTACGTATGTTCTATTTAGTTAACCGTTTTAAAGACACTCACTCGTCCTGTCTTAAAATTTGTCAGATTTTCGAACTTATCTATTCAGACCATTATTATGTTTTGCCAATACACCCCTTAATTTTTTTTTCATCTTGATTTTATTTTAAGTACATCTTTACATTAAAATTCTTATATATACATTATCAATTTTCAAATTGACCAGTGAGCATTCAAAATTGTGGGCTACAATTAATCTTAGTGATATAAAAATTCATTTTATCAACAGAAATATGGGCCTTCTTGACCTAATTATAAATTATAAAAGTATGCATACCCAAATTCTGTTTCTTTGATTCAGACAGAAGTAAAACTTCACAAAATTGTTTTTCTGCAGTGTCTTCAACAATGATCCGAGAGGAAACTTTTTTTAATCTGAAATTTTTGTTTTTTGTGAGACAAACACATGACTTTTGTGGTTATTATTTTTGTAACAATATAAGTATGTGGCGTGAATATTTTAGAATTAGGTTGAAAATACATGTAGATTTTCATAGATTATTGAAAGATTTCTTTTGATACTCCCTGTATATGGTGATCATGGTGTCCGTTTGTTGTCCACCATAGGGTACACTTTTGCGGCGACAACTCCTCGTTGACCACTTGATGAAATCCAATAAACTTTCACAGAATTTATGATATATTAGTGAGCTTTGCTCACAGTTTTCTAGTCGAGTTGTATTGTTTATACACTTAAAATAGATATCCTTATTTCATCTACTTAACCATTCTTTCTAATTGCAGGTATGATCTAGGAGTTTGATGTGTGTTTTTTGCACAGCACAAGGATAAGTTAAGAAGGTTAAAACCAAGCAAAGAGACCAGAGTTGAGTGACAATAAATTGAAAGAGGTTATAATAGTTGTATAAAATTATAATCAAAACATTAAAGATATTGCAAACATTTTTCATGCCATTTATAATTTGTGATTGAGAGCTTTTATTACTTAGGATTCAGCTGGGATGTCAATACTGGAAATGAGATCCCATCTGTGAAAAAGCAGAAATCTCAGATGTGATCCCACTTCCCAGGTGGGATCCCAAGCAAGTTTCACGCCGTGAATTGGATCCCAGTGTGGAATCATAGTTAATTTTCAGCTGGGATCCCAGCTGGGATCACAAGTCATCCCAGGCGTTATCTACATTTTTCCAAGCTGGGAATCACAAGAAAGTTTCCCGCCGTGAATGGGATCCCAGGTGTGATTCACGCCGCGTCCCAACTGAGATCTCAGATGGGATCTCACAAATATTTTCTATGGGTCATCATGCTGATCATTTTTACTCAATGTCAGATTTTTGATATCTGTAACAGTTATAAGCCAAAAACTGCAATTTAACCCTATGTTCTATTTTTAGCAATGGCGACCATGTTGTTCAACAGAGGGACAAACTGAAGCCATACCCTGATGATGATTCAGGCCCAGTTTGGTTACATTTGGCCCAGTGGTTTCAGAGGAGAAGATTTTTTGAAATTTTTGACTGACAGACAGACCAAAGGGCAGACAGACAGAAGGATGACAGACGCATAGTGATGGCAAAAGCTCACATGGCCTTTTAGGCCAGGTGAGCTAAAAAGATGTAATTTGTTCATAAAAATTATTTTAATCTATTTTGTCACATATTCTGTTTTTAGACATTTACCTAATGGTGATGCTTAATTCACTAAAAAACTGGATTTTCCGAAAACCTTGAAACTTTTAATTACAAAAGGGGTGAATAAAACTGAACAATGTTCGTTAGTAGGACATACGCCAAATCTTTAATTATTTTGAGAGGTTTAAATTAAGTTGTAACCACATTTTGTTCCTGTAAAATGTTTAAATCCATAGTCTGAACCAGAATACTTTTTGAGCGAAACAAGTGAAAACCTCATCTCTCACATGTTGGAAGATTTATGCAGCAATACAAATAAATTACTTTTTTAAACGTTTTGGCACCTGACAGTTATCATATTATTATGTAACTCGGCCTTTTAGAGCATCAGAATAAACAATAAAAAATCAGTTTGGGTTCTTGATGTTTTATTCGACAGGTATAACAGAAATAATAAACAAATTAATGCCCTGTAAAATACAAATGCCATATTCAGGGTTGGCAAAAACCTGGGTATTGTGAATATTGCTAAGCCCAGTGGGCAATACTGGGAAAACCCCGGTTTTACTGGGTTTTATTGGGCAATACTGGGTAATACTGGGCAATATGAAATACTAGTATTTTCCCTGTTGTTTTACAAGGTTAAAACATCAATAAAGAGGTGTTTTATACTGATCTCTGTCAATTCCTTTTACAGTATTAATCAAATAATGTAAGAAACTTTGTCTGGATAATTTTTATTTAAAAACTTTAAAAATGTTGCAACATGAAATTGTTGGACAAAATATATGTTGTTACAAAAATTAGTGCAATAGTCAAATTTTGTTTTCATGACAATGTATAAAACAATTACATGACTTTTCCTCAAAATTATAGGTTAATATAAGATGTCTAACTATGCTGATTAGAAACTGTCAAACAATTAATAATATATATATTTAGTTACAATTCATAATTATAACCTTTTTGTGATTGTGCTTGCTTTTCTCCCGTCGGGTGTTTTTTAGAATTCAAAAATTTGATTAGCAATTACACTATGCATGCACAATTTGTATAAAAAAAAATTAAATTAATTTTAGTATAAGGTCAAAAACCAACTCTAGCATGTTTAATATATAAAGAAAGTTACACATATTTATATATTTGTGATAAAGATATGATATCATATCACAATTATAACTCTATTTTTTTCAAACAAAGTTTCAAAAATCATATTACCCAGTACTGCCCAGTATTACCCCTTTCAGGGAGTAATGCCCAGCCCGGGAAAACCCGGGTTTTCCCACAACGGAAAACCCGGGTGGTCAATACTTTGCCAACCCTGGCCATATTTTAGATAAAAATAACAAACATAGCAAAATAGTTTTATTCTACTATATGGCATTTAATCAATCAGTTAATTAAATAAATGATATGTAAACTTATCAGATTACAATATATGAGAAAAATAAATATGTTTTGATATGGTCATCAATATTTAATCTTGATGAATAACTAAATATCGAAGTTTCAGTGAAGTTTGATTCTGCATATGAAGAAACCCGTTGAATGACCATCGTTTCGAGATGATTACAACAGTCTTGTGAATTTACGGTTATCTGATTTTGACATGTTTCGTATCAAATATATGAAAAATACATTGTTAAAAAAAACTATGCAAATAAGCTAGCAACATATAAAGCAAAGCATAAGCAAAATAAAGCAACAAATAAAGCAGCTAAAAACAAAGTAATAAGCTAAGCCAACAAAAATACACTTAACTTACCTCACATATCGTGCAAGTGGCACACTGCTATTTACAAAATACAGTAAACTGGAAATCTACATCTTTTCATTAAAACATCAATATCTGACCACCTGCATAACAAAATGGTTAATTATAACGCTTTGTCATAAATAGATATTGAATAACATTATTTTACGTATGATAAAAATATTATAAGATTTAGCGGAAAATATAGGTCAAAGTGACCTAATTTTGCCTGGATGCTGACCTACCATCAGAGATGCATGCACATACAAGGTTAGATGATCCTACCATGTACAGTGACTGAGATCCGAACTCGGACGTAAACTTGAATGCAAGTCACTCAAGCAAAAAATATAGGTCTAAGTGACCTAATTTTGCCTGGATGCCGACCTACCATCAGAGATGCATGTACATGCAAGGTTAGATGATTCTACCATGTACAGTGACTGAGATCTGAACTCGGACGTAAACTCGAATGTAAGTCACTCAAGCGGAAAATATAGGTCAAAGTGACCTAATTTTGCCTAGATGCTAATCTACCATCAGAGATGCATGCACATGCAAGGTTAGATGATCCTACCATGTACAGTGACTGAGATCTGAACTCGGACGTAAACTTGAATGTAAGTCACTCAAGCGGAAAATATAGGTCAAAGTGACCTAATTTTGCCTGGATGCTGATCTACCACCAGAGATGCATGCATATGCACAGTTAGATTATTGTACTATGTATAGTAACTGAGATATGAACTAAAATGTAAATTTTAATGCAAGCCACTCAAGCGGAAAATATAGGTCAGAGAGACCCAATTTTCTTGGAAGCTGTGAGTTAACCCAAGATGCATCTGCATGCAAAGTTTGATGACCTTACACTGCATAGTTA
This sequence comes from Modiolus philippinarum, assembly GCA_002080025.1. Classification (NCBI taxonomy): domain Eukaryota; kingdom Metazoa; phylum Mollusca; class Bivalvia; order Mytilida; family Modiolidae; genus Modiolus; species Modiolus philippinarum. The sequence goes on from MJUU01009671.1 coordinate 13,864, forward strand.
CTAAGATATATACCAAAATGCGGACGCGGACGAGGACACCGGGGTACTCAAATAGTCCCCCTCAACTTCGCTGAGGCGAACTAAAAATATATGAAACAATAACATTAATCATTTCCAAATATGTACAACCCCCTAAACTGCAGGCTATCACATACTCCCCCCTCCCGCGAAATGACATTTCAAGAAAATGATTTGTTATTAACAGCGAGGATGTTGAAGTTTCTACAACTGTAACAAATATTGAATTGCAACTTGTCCAGTCAGGGGACCCAGTTGTGCAGCTGATTATAAGAATTTATTATAATCAGGCAACGAGCTGATTTAAACCATGTTAAATAAGAGTTATTGCTCCTTTTAAAACAAAAATTTGTAAGTTTTCTTAATGTTACAAAGCAGTAGATTCATTGTTCCAAAGAAGAATTATTATTTAATACTTGTTTTTGAAAAACACCCTTAGAATAAAATAAAATGTTCATTATATAATAAGGAAGCCAAATTTAGTGAATTGAATTTCAAAGGATTTATGTGTTTTTTTGCATTATATTTTCACCTCTTTACAGAATTTTTATGGTGTTGAGGATAAATTTCCTTGAAAGAGCTATTGTCAACCAAGTAAATTCAGCTTTAGAATATTAAGTACATGGGGTTTAGACCCTTGTACATGACCTTTGAAAATGGATGACTTTCAGTAATAATCAGTTTGAGCTGATTTACCATCTAGACGAATCAGGTGTACAGCTGATTTTATTATTTTTCAAGGGGACAACTCTCTCTGATTCTCTATTAACTTTTCAGTTTCATAAATGAACAGCTCTAAAACTGGTAATAGGGAAATTTTAATGCTAGAGAATAATTTATGAAGAAACTGTGTGAACAAGAGTTGTCAGAAGACAACATAGCTCGCCGGGGATTCCAGTAACCTCAATGCACAATAAATTCGAAATAATAGAAAGTTTTCTTCACAAGAAAGTCCCACATTAAATATAAACACACTATCACTAAACAACTTAGTTCTAGAAGTTTTTAAAAAATTGCCCTCAGGGCAAAGTAAAGGTCAAAATGTCTACAAATATGGTACCATTAGAAATAAACAACTTAATTCTAGAAGCAAAGTTAAAGTTTTAAAAAAAATGTCCTCAGGGCAAGCTGGAGGTCAAAATGTCTACAAATATGGTACCAGAAGAAAGCTCTCACCATAAGGAAGTTACATACAAAATATAAACACCCTACCACTAGAGGCAAGGTTCAAGTTTTTTACAAATTGCCCTAAGGGCAAGGTCAAGGTCAAAATGTCTACAAGTATGGTACCAGAAGAGAGCTCTCATCATGAGGAAGTTACATACCAAATATGAACACCCTATAACTAAAAGCCTACCTTCTAGAGGCGAGGTTAAAGTTTTTTTAAAAATTGCCCTCAGGGCAAGGTCAAGGTCAAAATGTCTACAAATATGGTACCAGAAGAAAGCTCTAATCACAAGGAAGTTACATACCAAATATGAACACCCTACCACTAAAAGCCTACCTTCTAGAGGCAAGGTAAAAGTTTTTTTTAAAAATTGCCCTAGGAGCAAGGTCAAGGTCAAAATGTCTACAAGTATAGTACCAGAAGAAAGCTCTCATTACAAGGAAGTCACATACCAAATATCAACATCCTAGCTATTCAGGTCTCAATTCCACGAGCCAGGTTAAAGTTTTGCTGACGCCGACGCCGACGCCGGCACTCACGCCGACGACGCCGACGCCGGGGGTATGACAATAGCTCTCCGGACATTCGTCCCGGCGAGCTAAAAATCAGTTCATTAACTGATTAATGATAAGAACAATCAGGTGTACAGCTGATTTTCAATTTTCAAAAAAGGGAGACAACTCTTATTTACTGTTGAATAATCAGATGCAGCACTGATAATTATAATCAGTTATGCAGCTGGATCCCCTGACTGTTGTCAATCATTTGATTTTGACAATCGGACAGGTAATTAACATTTATAAGCCCTCAACAGCAATAAAACTCACGGTGTTTAGATTAGAGTTTGGGAGGGATTTTGGAGATTATTCTGAAATTAACCGTGTCGCACCGTGTTACACCGAAATCCATGATAAGAGAGAAAGAATCAGTTCGGATTGAACTAACTGTACGTCATTGGCTATTTTTTAGGGGATCCACTAAAACAGTATTTTGATTGGTCATAAAATTAGAAATTCCTTGCTTCAATTTCGTGAAACCCCGAACATTCTAGCATGTCAGTATGAGAATTTACTATGGCTCAAGTTTTGAAAGTGGACGCGTTTAACCCACTATCCATGGTCAAATGGAAATTAAGAAGATATTTAGACATACAATACAGAAAGAGACATACCATAACTAATCACTGTGATAGTGGGAATGTCTAGGAATGTGATGAGGATTAACCTTGAAAAATTGTTTATTGGGGCAATAAAACTCAAGTTTTGTCACCTGGGACATTTCCTATTTTTTTTAGTTTAGGTGGTTGACTTCAAAGAAATTACAGGTAAAACAGGTAATAAAATATAATCCTCCCCACTCTGTTATATTGCTTTTTATGTCTATCACAGTGATAGTATGTCTGTGATTTTATGTCTAAAGGATTAAAATGTATGTCCCTCCAAGTGATTTGTTATGGTATGTCTCTTTCTGTACTGCAGGTATGCCTCATAGAAGCTATTGATTTGTCAATTTTATTCGTTAATATGTGCAGAAATACGATCATTTACAGCATCAACTTTTTTCTTCCTCTTGATATTAGACTACATGCAAGACTTAAAATTTTCAAAAGAGACAAATAGGACACTAAAACTCCGACAATTCTAGTGGAAGTCCGACTTCACCAGCATTTATTAATTGACCCAACATCAAAGAAAATTACAGACGATTTTTGGGGTGAAATTTAACCGAACATTTTGCAAGACAAACACCAACAATGCCTGTGAATTCTGGTGTGACAAGGGTGAAAATTGTCGGACAGTGATTTTTAAATGAATGTCTCTGTGCGTCCTATACATGTATATTACGTCTATCATGAAGTCTGAGCCATCCTGTTTCCCCAGTGATGCCGAAATACCCTCGGACCGATGTACAAGTCTGGTGAATTCATCACAGGTCCGGTGAAAAATTTCAAGTTGTCAGTCCGACTATCTGGTAAAATTTCAGGTCTAAATCTGTATTTGGTTTTTATTGTTTGCGCTTCTGGAATGAAAATTAGTGGTCATAATGTTCCAAGATCAAAAGCTCATAAGTACTGACACTTTATTTATAGATAAACATTTCGAGCTTGCAATTAATCGAAGTACCGCTTTTGTTTTGACTTTTGTGTAAATATTGATGACAAAACAGCCAAAATCAAGTAAGATCAGTCTTCTGTTTGTATACAAAATTGGAAATTGCGACTTTTGGTTCTATTATTCGGAAACAGATCGGAATAAAACCTTTCCGGATGTTGCATCCTTACACTTTCTGCAGGCCAATCTAAAATTTTTCAGTGCACATTTCTTTCAAATTGTGCAGCTGAAACGTAGAAACTAGAATATTTAATCATGATAAGATGATAATACTGTACAGCTCACAGGGATGAACGCAAAGTCCTTTTTTTCGGCTGGATTATCGCTGGACTGATTAGCTAAGTCTGTGTAGCAGGGTGGACTATCGCGGATGTCCACCGTAAATTGCGTGACCAAATGTGGCGGCACAGGCCACACCGAGGAAATTTTAGATGTACATATGATTGATTTCATTGCAAATATAAAAATTGAGGAATATTTACATCCTTGGACTAACATGTTTGATTTCGTTGCAAACATCGAACCGAGGAATATTTACATCATGGGACTAACACATATTTGTCCCAATCGTATCGTAGTTCATTGACCATGTTAACGTAAACCAAATGAATGTAAATAAATAAAACATTCAACATTCCTAGATGTGTATTTCTTATCAAAAGCATCCTCTAATTGTTGAATGAGCGCCTCTACCTAATTTGTATTCATATTTAATATATATAGCACCGTTTTTACGAATTGAAATATTTATCCCAAGAAAAACGCAGTAGGGTTTTGAGTGCAATAAATATTTTAATGAGTAAGGCGGGGCTATATATGATTTTTATATGACCAATGAAAAACGTTTTACCTACAGTGCTGATTATTTTTTCCATGAATGACAGCTAGGTAGCAGCAACATGCAATTAGCACATGATTTAGGACTTAGGATTTAGGATTTTCAGGGATATATTGATCAGTATTGATGGATCGGTATTAAGAGGTAACCTGTGTATTGCTTTATTCCAATTACACGTACATGTATATTTTCGCTATTTTTTAAATTTTTATAGTTTCTGTAATGGTAGGAGCTGGAAAACAAGAATTTGAAGGAATATACTTTCGATTTGGTAGGTCCTTAGGCCGGGTGCACAGATCAGATTTTTTTTTTTTAATAAAAACTTCAAATCCCCCTTTTTTGATAAGAAAAAAATGGCAATTTCATGCATTATTTAGCCAAAAATAAGATAGAAATTGACATAATTCACTGGACCAGCTTTTCTGGAATTTTGTTGAAATCCGATCCCCTCCCACCCGGTTATGAAGGAGAGATCTACAGTCACTTGTTTCATAACAAACGTCAGTCCCTCCCTCTTTTCTTCCAAGACTTGTTACATAAAAAATATCAGTCCCCCCCTCTCTTCTACCAAGAGAGGGAGGGACTGATAATTTTTTATGAAACAAGTACCTGTGGATAGATCGGCCGATGCTTTGGCATCAGTAAGATCAAAGGCTACTAGAAAGATTTGAACTTGCCCATTGGCGGATCGAAAGGGGGTCCGAGGGTTGGAACCCCCATTTTTTGGACAATCAGGTATTTTTTTTTATGAATATCCTGATGTTTTACTAAGAAATATCCCAAATTTTTCGGCGAAATTTCCTTTCAGATGCAAATGTATTATGATGATTGAATGTGTATGTTATTTTGATTGTATATGCCCGTCATGGGCCCTTTGATTAAGTCAATAAAACTTATTTTATCTTATCTATATTGGAACCCCCCCTTTTTAAATTCTCAGCATCCGTGCCTGTTGCCATTAATCTTGTGTATATTGTAATAAATAAGCTACAATACTGCGATTTGTATGACACTTACGTCGATTTAAATATACGTCGATTTTGATATAGTGCAATATCATGAAAGGCCGTCAGATAATGCACTGTTTAAGCATTGTCCTCCATTTTATTAGTATTAAACCATGCTTATATCAAAGGAATCATATTACAATACCTGAGATATTGATTTTTTTAAATGTTCGGTTTTTTGTTCTATTTTTAGAAAATTACCTACATGTATGCGTATCTACTATATCCAGGCTTTAGTTTAAATTTTAAGCTATTTATGATAAAGATTTGATAGACAACAATTTTTGACAGAATATTTTGCTTAAAGTTATACATGTAATGCTGTGAACTGACAAGGGACAATTACGCAACTATAAGAAGCCGAGGGATTCTTGTTGTTGACAACGAATATTTTATTTTAATTTCCATCTACGCAAATTTCCTCTTGGAAAATATTTAAAAGAACAGTATTTGACAGAATATTCATGCCTTTTTTCACGGCAATGAGACAAACAAAAAAATGGAGGGCTTGCAAATATAGTAATTCTAAAATAACTATGACGATCTGCATGGGAACATTTTTTGTCAAAGAAAATTATATTTATATAACTTCAACCTGTCAAACTTTCTGATTATGATAATTTTGGGAAAATTGTCATTTTTTTACATTAAGCTCAATCTTTTTAATTATATTTGTCACGACAACACAATGATTTTTAGATGCTGACCCGCGATGATTCCACGTTCAACACGATGTCATGAGGGGTCCACACATGTAAATATTTTGTCCACGTTCTCAAATAGGTTGTCCACATTCAAGATCACGGTGGAATTCCACGTTTGGCAAAATTTGTCCGTGATGACAACAAGGATTTTGCGTTTTCCATGTGAGCTGTACAGTACAATGTAGCTATGCCTCTGGTGTTATCATAATTTTTTTCATAATTAAAAAGTGCATCATATTTAAACGATGTGATGCTTTCAAAACTAAATCTTCAACATGAGTACCCCATGAAAAATTATCTGAAATTGTGACACTCAAATGCTTAAATTGGTTTGGACTTGGATTTTTTTTTAAAAAAACGTTAGTTTTTCCGGCGCACCTCTTTTTCTAAATCATTGCAGGTATTTTTGATATAACAATTTGGTGTGAGTCTACTTTTTCAAATATATAGATGAATTTTGTCGTTCCAGCTTGGTTCCAGTCCACTTATTTTTGACGGGGGTATGGGTCTTGAACATGTTCATGATGTTGAATCAGAAAACTTATTTTTTACTTTTTTGCTGGCGTAAAAACAAAGCGTTCTTTCACTGGTAGGGACTTGAATCATCGTTGTTGTATATTACTGCTACGCTCCCTCGTAGGTCACACCTATTTTCATATTTCACTTATTTCAGTAGTTCTCCTGATATTTTAGGGTTATCTCCCCTTACAACACTAACATCTCCACAGCATAATTATTACATTTTCTTACGAAAAAAAATGTTAAATTTGCACAAATTTTGTTACAACGATACAAATCAACAATGTAATCATCTGTCATGCAAATATGAAACACAAATCGATATCTTCCTACTTTCGTTTTCAACAGTCAAGTACCTAATCTGTATGAGTTATTACAGAAATATAACATGCATGTGTTATAACTAATGGAAAAAATTGATAACATATGTATGTTACATGCTTCAAATAGGAATTATGCAGTCATAGTTTTGTTTTAAATGTATACCATTTTATCATTGCCATTATTGTTTACCAGCATGCTAGGAGTTAAAATCATAGGACTTCTCATAGTTTGCAAAATATACATATGTTATTACAGGTAAAGTATGCTTGTAATAATAAAAGGGTGTTATTACAGCGACTCTACATCACCTTAAAGTGTGTCCCCAGACCAAAATAATATTTAATCAGATTATATCTTAAGTAACAGTAATGTATGAAAATCAAAGCATGTCAATAGGTTCTACGCAAGTTTCTTAGTAATTCCCAAGTGTCAAACGTCTATGACAAAAAAGGTAATATATTAAAGGTTGCTGCATACATATGTTATTACAGAATTAGGAATAAAGAGCAGATAACTCAAAACAACATTTGTAATAACACATGCATGTTATTTTTCTGTAATAACTCATACAGGTTAGGTACTTGACTGTTCAACAGACTGGAAAATTCCTCTTAAATACAGATGTCATAAGCGACCAGACATCTGGTATATATTTAAATGCTAATGGCAGAAAATTTATTATCTTGAGAGTTTTTTACCTACCAAAATCACTGGCCATGCTGGTTTGTGACTTTTTGCCTTGTTTAACAACAGACCAGTGGCGTTTCTGGGTGTACCGGAAATTGTTTAATGGGTCACGCTAATGACATGAAATTTCAAGTTAAGTCAATATGAAAAAGAAAGGAAATGGGGTAAATGTCAAGGAGACAACATCCCATATCCAGGTTAAAACGACCCAAAACAAAACATCTAGGGGTCACCATATGGTCTTCAACACAGTGAGGAACCTCACACCATATAGTAAGCCCTAAATGGCCCCGAAAGGTAAAAAAATAAAAAAATAAATGGAAACAAACCACATCCATTAACCCAAATATCAAGAAACTAAACTTTTATAAGAAGACAAGGACAAGCCAATGACCAACATATTCCTGACTTGGGACAGGCGCAAAAATTGCGGTGGGGTTAAACTCGTTTTCTTTGATCCAAACCCTCCCCCTATGTATGGCAAACTTATCAAGACGAGTACCCTTACAATGAAGTACATAAAACATGAAGACAATACACACAGGTACTGTCCGGACAAATGCTCGCAGTTACTGACATCTAGCTAAGGACATAATTTCTGTTGACTATGATATCAAGCCTTCTTACATATGGAAAATCAATTGAAATACTTCTAAATAGATGTGGTACATGGAACTACCTTTTCTTTGGTAATTACTTCAAATTTTGGTATGTTTAAGATAATATTGTAAAGAATAAGAATCCATAAAACAATAAATAAATAATTATAATAATAAAAGAGCGAAAATGTTGCCATGAAAAGGGGGGTGGGGGGGGGGTAGGGGTCATCGAGGTTAATATGTGAAGCGGAATTGGAAACAAACACATTTCTGAGGTTTGTTTAGGGTATATTGGGATACGCGATATTTGCCACTTTTGTTAATGGGATATGGGATATTTGAGACAAAAAGTACTGAGATATGGGATATTTTGACTATGGAAAAGGGGATATTTCAATTTTCAAAGGGATATTTTCGTCCAGACTTACTGGGATACGGAATATTGGGACCCCCCTAAACAAGCCTCATCTCTGTGTCGTGAGAGATTGACCTGTAAATCGTGGTATCTTTAAGCTGTTCTCTGTTGAAACATTAACTTTGAGGACACCTTATGGCTACATGTTTCTACCGATTTCAATATAAAGAACATCATTTTATAGAACAAAGATTGCTGCATGCCATCGTGTATTTTGTTTTTTTTTTGTTTTTGTTTTGTTTTTTTTTTTTTGTTTTTGTTCTTAAAACCGAACAGCTTATTCAGTTGTACAGATGATTTGTATCCTAAACTCTGAAAAAAAATGTTATTTTTGATCCGGCGAGGAAAATAAGACAAAAAATAGGGGGTCACTGACGGGGTCACCGACTTCGTTGTCGGTATCACGTGAAATCGGCACCAGCAAATATAGTGAAATCTGGGTTTAGTCCAGGTTTCCCCACATTTAATTACACCAACTATCAATTATTAGAAAAACAAAAAAGACAAAGGGTTAAATGACCATAAAAATATATAGTCGGTCTCCAATATGTATATGTTTGTGTGTACATTTTCACTTATATTAAACTTTTTTTATTTTATCTGCAGAATTAAGTAAAATGGATTATATAATAAAAGTTATACTACACAGAATATGAAATAAATATTTTTAAAAATGACATCGAATAAGACATTTCTGATATACATTTTGAAGGCAGTTTTAATAATTCATGTCTCTTAACCAATAAAAAAACTCAACAAATTTGAAAGCTTTGTGATATAGCTATCCTTTGAATTTATTTATAAGATATTTGATTGGATTTAAGTTACAATTATATAAGTCTCAGATATATTTTAATAACATATGAAGCATTTGCTTAGTAAATATCTTGCTATTATAATATAAAGAATTTCAATTTAGAGAGAAATATTTGAAGGTTTAATAGATATGATAATTTACCAAGTTGCTGTTAATTAAGTTTTTGCAGATACGCATTTCGACAACTTTATGTCTCATCAGTGCAGATCAAATTATAACATTTGAAAGTCCACAAATAGAAAGTCAAAATTAAGCTAAGGACAGAGCTTACAAGGAGATAATCCTTAGTTCTAAACACGAATACTGTTTTCCGGCACTTGGATTGGCTTCCAGGTGGATCTGGCTGAAGAACTGAAAAGGGAACACCCAGGTTGAGAACAGGGGGATACCATATTGATGTTGGGTCGATTGGCTGCAAGCCATTGCAGACAAACTAGTGGCAATTAAGACTTGTTGTTCCAGTTGCCCCTCATAATTTCTTTCATTTATTTATGTGTTTATTTCTTTTTCTACTTATGTTTTCATTTTGAATTAGCAGATCTTAAGAAATATACGCTCTAAAATCTTTCCAAAAGTAGAGATTTAATGTTGAAATTTACCTAATAAGGGTTTAAGACATCTGCATTTTTAGCTCACCTCATGAAGTGAGGGAGGGGAGGAGGCTTATGTGATATCCCTAGCGTCGGCGTCCGCGTCCAGTAAGGAAGAATGGTTTAAGTCCATCCCTGACATGTCCCACATCAACCATATTGGTATATGTGATGCATTTTGGAATGACAAAAACAATGCATGCTTCGAATGCTGTCTCTGACCTATATTCTACACATGAGCGACTTGGTTAGGTAGAATGGTCCATTCCTGCGTACTGACATGTCCCACATCAACTATATTGGATCATTGATATTGATTGTTGCGTACATATGCTTATAATGCAACATAGTCCCTACATCTACAACAATAACTGTTGTTTATAATTTCTAATTTATAAAAGATAACACTGATTGTCAAAATTTACATGTATCATAAGGTTATGTTTTAAGGACGCTCGCTCTTCATGTTTTGGTATTTCTGTCAGATTTTCAGAATCCTCGGGTTTTATACATTTAAAAGCATTATAATTTTTTGCCCATTGACCCCTTATTTATTTTCCATAGTTTCATTTTTATACATCTTTGTGAGCATTCTGTAAAAACTTCATTGAATTCTATGAATTCTGTCACATTCATTATTGGTCAAACCATGCTAATGTTAATCATATGAAAAATCAGAGGAGTTCAGTTTCCCGCCAATAATCAATAACTTAAATCTCAAAAACTAGATCATCAACCTATCAATTTTTCACATTTTCTAACAAAAAAAAATCATATTTATTAGAAATCCTATTTATTTTCAAATTGAGTAGCCTTAATTACATAATCAATATATAATGTATTCACAAACACAACAAACCAAAATAATTGGGAGAAAAATGAACAAATTAAATTTATCATAAGAGAAATAGGTTTCACAGCTATTGAGGCTTGCATAAATCTCGCCAATTAATTACAAATAATAATAAACTCGCTGAAGCTCGTTTATTTTTACTGTGTAATTAAATAGCTCGAGTTGAAAACAAGCGATATACCAGTCTAACTGATAATGAAACCTATAAATACACACTGACTGTTTCCATCGTTAATTGAGTTGTTATGTTGACTGATCATGCATGGCCAATATACTTTGAACGGCACGTGACAACAGAATTGGAAAATTCAGTCAAAATCGTACTTTAATGGAACTAAAAAAATTATGTCCCTATATTGAGACAATTTCTACAGTATGATATGTATCTTTTAAAACGGAAACATGTATTAAGTGCACTTTTTAAGACCTGAGTGCACTAAGGAGTCCTGTGCATTGTTTAGACGTTCCCCCATATTTGCAAGAAATGCTAATAATATTAAACCGAAAATGCGTTGATGTTCAGTTAAGAAATGGTATTTTGTCAGCTAGATTTAAAAAGAAAATACAAACGTAAAACAGTTTTTTTGCAGACTTGTAAGTCTTTTCGTTTATTTGTTTTTTTTTATTATAAACTTGATATTGAACAAGGTCCTTTGATAAATAACCGCTATGAATCGACATTAAAGCGTTTTGAAAAAAAAAAACTTGATGAGAGGCAATAATAGTAATTTTGTACAGGGTAGTTTTCAGGCATTTTGGGTTAGTTTTGAGAATATCTGTCAACTTGTACCTGGACCGGATAAATGTCCGCTTGTTGTAAATACAAATGTGGCTGACATCTATAAGTGAAAATTTTCTCACAATATTCTATGTCTACACGATCTAAACTGAATCGATTTTTAAAATGAAAAATTGTAAATCCATGCACCATGTAACTTTTTGAATTTTATAACAAAGGCAGTCGTTACACGTGACATATGTAATGTAAATGCAGTAGGCCATGGGCTGAAATCACTTTCCGTGCACCCCCCACTTCCCATCTAGACCGGTTTTTTCTATATCCCCTCTTCAAAATAAAACATGTTAACACGAACATAACCTGCACGCAAAGACAGTATAGGGCCACTTTTATAGTACACCGCGAAAAATTCTTGTATTTTCGTTTTAACCTAAGTTTCATCTTTTAAGCTCCATAATTATTTAATGATAAGTAATATGTAGTGACATTTGGTACCAAATTAAAGCTAATTTAATATACTTTACAATGAACTCAAGTTTGGGCACTTTACGCCATTTTTATGATCTGGAGATACAAAAAATGTACCACTCCCCCTGCACAAAAATAGCGAAAATGACAATTTTAGGCTGTCAATTCCTTTCAGATAAACAACCCTCGTCATTTGATCTAGTGTTTATGCCTATCTTATCTGTTGTGATACAATGTTGGAAAATAAAACCATTAATGTCCACAAAAATTTGATTTTCGGTATAAAATTTTTGAAAAATGGGAATTTTCGGAATTTTCGATTTTTTCACAGTTTCGACTTTCTGGTCGTAAAAATCTGAATATATATTTAATAATTGCCGATGTAATAATGATTTATGATATGTTAGCAGCAAATCGTGTGCAAACATTTTAGTTTCAGACGTCTTATAGGTTCAGAAATGTCAAAATTAGCTCCCCTCCCCCTAAAAATTAAGGGAAAATATGAAATATTTAGGCTCTAAATGATTAAAGAATAATGTTTTACTGGAATTCTAGTGTGTATTTCACTAAAACTGACATGCAGAAGCTCATTTAAGTAGATT
>MJUU01009671.1:29096-41045 GCA_002080025.1 Modiolus philippinarum
GATTTTTGTACTAAAAGAGTCAAGCTTTCACATTTTAAATTTAACACAATCGCTCCTGTTATACACACATTACTGTTGGTGCAGAAAAAATGAAAAAAATATCAAACATTGATTGCAATTCCCCCGCTCACCTTTTTGGACCAACACTAAAGTTTGGTTTTGAAAATGTATATATAGGAATCATCAATAAAAATTTAATTTAGAATTTAGAAGTTTTTTGCACCCTGACTATTGAAAATGATCACTACTATTATTAATTAAAAAAGATATGGTTGCTAGGCAGAATTCCAAAAATAACCGGTATTTAAGACTTTCAGGAAATTTACCAAAATATGAATCAATGATTTTTGTAGTCTTTCTATTGAATAGAAAAAAGAAGGGAAACGGGGAATGTGTCAAAGAGACAACGACCCAAAGGGGAGTAATAACAACTCAAAGCCACCATAAGATCTTCAATGAACGATGAGAAAACCCCACACCTAACGGCAGGTTGGAGTCGGCCCCTGAACAAAGAGCAATCAAGTCCAGCGAAATAAACATCATCCTAGACTCCTATAGACATAAAGTAAACTAACTAGAAAAAGGACAACACACACAAAGGCTTAATAAATTCTTGACTTAGGACAGGCGCAAACCTGCTGCGACGGGGTTAAACTAGTTTAATTGGATCCAAACCTTCCCCCTACAGCCAATGTAATAAATCAAAAAACAATCGTAACAACAGTAAAATTCAGTTGGCAACAGTACTGAGTCAATTGTGAAAAAATGAACCTGAAAGAACTAAATATACGGACAAAAACATGAAATCACAAGAGACTACTAACAGTTAACTGACATGCCAGCTCCAGACCCATCACCAACTGACAAAGTAAGTTATGTACCCTCAGTATACAGCTTCCACCAAGATCCCTTCCTGTGAGGAGTTTAGCATAATGATTTCATGTATATACCGGAATACATAACCCGTGTCCACGCAATACAGATTTTAGAAATTTAGAATGTATTTAGTTAAATTGCAAAGACCCTATCAAAAAATCAATGTTAATACCAAAGAAGGCCATACGTAATGATTTGACGACAATACCGTAATTATAACCCTTATGAATTAGACGATTTAAAGGTTTTATAAGTTTGTTAGGCGAGTTTAAGTATTTTTTACTCTTAATATGTAAAACATTACCGTAAAATAAGGGATGTGAAATACCTGCCTTGATTAGATGTTTACAGGTTGCATTGTATTTATGAACTAAGTCTTTATATCGATGATAAAATTTAGTAAAGGTTTTAACTAGTTTGTGATAACGAAAACCCTGATGTAATAGTTTTTCAGTTATGAAAAGATTTCGTTCATTAAAATCGCAAACGTTATTACATACTCGAGCAAATCGAACAAGTAGATTCCTAATGTAAGGGATTGAAAAAGGTATGGTTGCTAGGGAGAATTCCAAAAATAACAGGTCTTTGAGAGTTCAAGTAAATTAACTAAAATCAGATTCAAAGTTTTTTGCAATTTGACTTTTGAAAATGATCATCATTACTGTTATGAATGGAAAAAGATATGGTTGCTAGGTGGAATTCCAAAATATAACAGGTCTTTAAGACTTTCAGGAAATTTACCAAAATAAGAATCAAAGTTTTTGTAATCTGACTATAGAAAATTATCACAATTACTGTTAGGAATGGAAAAAGATATGGTTGCTAGGTAGAATTAAAAAAAAATAACAGGTCTTTAAGACTTTCAGGAACTTTATCAAAATTAGAATAAAAGTTTTTTTGCAATCTTAATATTGAAAATGATCGCTGATAAAATGAGGCACCAAAAAAGATATGGTTGCTTGGTAAAATTCCAAAAAGTTATGGGTCTTTGAGATTTTCAGGAAATTTACCAATATAAGAATAATATTTTGGAATTCTAAGCGTCCATACTAACTGATGATATTAAAGAGCTCCTTATGATTTCATGTTAGGATTTGAAAAATATTGGTCTTTGACATTTTCAGGAAATTTACCAAATTTGGCACCGAAGCCAAAATTTTAAATTTCTATCTTGGATTCCAAAAGCAATTCAAGTAATTCCACATGAAAATGTAAACCACAAAATAAAAATTATACATAAAGTTCCAATCATATGCTGAGTACTTATTGTTTTAAGTTTTTTTTTGGTCCCTTCAGGGCATCTTCCGAGGGGTCATACCAAAAGTCCACCAGAATTAGTAAATTAGATAATCATAATGGAACTCGTATAGAAAGTTTCAGCTTCCAAACATAAATACTTTAGAAGATTTTGCATATTACTGGATAACTCGAAATACAATTTCGCTCATTATTCCGCCCTGGGGCAAATTTCAAAATTCCGAAACCTTCGGCACAGACAACTTTTATAGTTTTACTTATACCCTTAAAACCAGGTTTCTTCCACTTAAGGTGTAAGAGGATTTCTAGCTAAATCCTATTTTTCGTTTTTTGAACCCCTAGAGGCCATGCCCTGAGGGGTCATACAAAAATTCCGACACCCTCTGTAAAGTTGCCACATAATATGCGAGTCGATTCCCGGGTTTCAACTTTCTAGCCCAAATAGCCTTAGAGATATCTTCGATTATTGGTTATCGCGAAAATTCGCCCATAATTTGCTCCTAGGGCGTTTGACAGAAACTCTGAACCCCTAGCGCGCTAGTGCAGATTATACTCTAGTATGGTGTCAAGTTTCAAATTTCTACCTCTTATAGTTCCAGAGCTATCGGGGAATACTACACACATTCGTACGTACGTAAGTACGTACATACGGATAGGCATTACATAATCCCCCGCTTTCGCTTAGCATGGGACTAATAAATCCAATAAAAGAACTGTACCAGGGAAACTCCTCTGGAACCAGGTAGTCTTTGAAAAATAATTGGCTTTATCAGGAATCGACATCGAGTTAAAAAGTTTAACAATAGCCAATGAAAAAAGATCAATCATAGATTGCTCACCTTTTTAGGACCAACACTTAAGTTTGGTTTTGAAAATTTATATATAGGAATCATCAATAAAAATTTAATTTAAAATTGAAGTTTTTTGCAATCTGACTATTGAAAATGGTCATCATTACTGTTAGGAATTGAAAAAGATACGGTTGCTAAGTAGAATTCCCCGAAATAACAGGTCTTTAAGACTTTCAGGAAATTTACCAAAATAAGAATCAAAGATTTTTGAAGTCTTTCTATTGAAAACAATGATTCTTAATGTAAGGAATAAAAAAGGTATGGTTGGTACGTAGAATTCCAAAAAAAAACCAAAAAAAAAAAAAAAACAGGTTTTTAAGACTTTCAGGAAATTTACTAAAATAAGAATCCAAGATTTTAAAAGTCTTTCTATTGAAAACAATGATTCTTAATGTAAGGTATGGTTACTACGGAGAATTCCAAAAATAACAGGTCTTTAAGACTTTCAAGAAATTTACCAAAAATTAGAATCAAAGTTTTTTTTTGCAATTTGACTATTGAAAATGATCACTGATAAAATAAGGCACCAAACAGATATGGTTGCTTGGTAAAATTCCAAAAAGTAATGGGTCTTTGAGAGTTTAGGAAATTTACCAATATAAGAATCATGTTTTTGAAATTTTAGTATTCATACTAGCTGATGACGTTAAAGATTTCCTTTATTATATGATTTCATGTTAGAATTTCAAAAATTATTGGTCTTTGACATTTTCAGGAAATTTAGCAAATTTGGCACCGAAGCCAACATTCTAAATTCTTATCTTGGATTCCAAAAGCAATTCAAGTAATTACCCATGAAAATTCTACATAAAGTTCCAATCATATGCTGAGTACTTATTGTTTTAAGTTTTTTGGTCCCGTAAGGGCGTGCCCCAGGGGTCATACCAAATGTCCGCTATAATAAGCAAATTAGATAAACATAATGGAACTCATATAGAAAGTTTCAGCTTCCAAACATAAATACTTCGGAAGATTTCGCATATTACTGGATAACACGAAATACAATTTCGCTCATTATTCCGCCCTGAGGGCAAATTTCAAAATTCCGAAACCTTTGGCACAGACAACATTTATAGTGTTACTTAGACCCTTAAAACGAGGTTTCTTCAACTTAAGGTGTAAGAGCAGTTCTATCTGAATTGTTGTTTTCGTTTTTTTGGACCCCTAGAGGCCATGCCCTGAGGGGTCATACGAAAATTCTGACGCCCTCTGTGAAGTTGATACATAATATGTGAGTCGATTCCCGGGTTTCAACTTTCTAGCCCAAATAGCCTTGGAGATTTCTTCGATTATTGGTTATCGCGAAAATTCGTTTTCGCCCACAATTTGCTCCTAGAACGTTTGACAGAAACTCCAAACCCTAGCGCTAGTGCAGATTATACTCTAGAGAAGGCTGCTAGATTTCAAATTTCTACCTCTTATAGTTCCAGAGCTATTGTGGAGCACTACACACATACGTACGTACGTAGGTACATACGGACAGACTGCATTATATAATGCCCCCGCTTTCGCTAAGCGGGGGATAATAATCCTTTAAATTCTGCTTATTCACAAGTTACGAAGTGAATTCATTTTTTACTTGTATTGCGCGTGAATTACCCCGATGAAATATGTTCGTTAAACTGATTTTTTTCAATTAATTGATAAAATCAAATTATAATGGGATTTTAGAAATGGACTGTAAATCCCGATAATTGTATAAAAGTTGGTCAATTTTTGAATTAAAAAATTCTATAAATATTTCATTTACGTGTACAAATGTGAAGATAATTGAAAATTATAATTTGTTTATAAAGCATTTAAAAAAGTGTGCGTACGCTTTGAATCCGCATCTGTCTAACGTAGGGCGACACATTATAGTGCCACGGAATTTTGTTTTAAATTGAGATGACGAAAAAATGAGACGAATAATCTACAAATTAATACAATAATTTATGTAAACAATTATTTGTATAATGCTATGGAACACGTAACTTGGTGTATAAGAAAGTTTCAACTAATAAGAGATTTGGATATTGCCTTACCAGCAAATTAACTATGCAGGTCGTTCATATGGCCGAGTCCGTCACAAATTGTGAAATTTCAAATTTTCATGCTCATATTGAAACATCGCTTAATATATTTGTCTCTTTCTATCAGATTGAAAACCAGGGGGATTCTTGTTTTAGATCATCTTCTCACTAGAATCTCAATTGGATTTTTTCCAATTTAAACAATTTATTTCTTTCTATGTCATGCCAACCTAATATAGTTTTCCTACCCCATGGAAAAAATATTTTACCCATGAAAAAACTGTTGTTCTATTAAATCAGTACATTACAGAAAATTACAATTTAGCCATATCCTATGAATAAAAGTATATTTGTATTTACTATAATGAAAACTTCTACACATGTTCTACCTATGACAGCAGAGTACAATAAACTACACAATTTCAATGGCATAAAATCGACTGTGACAGGGCATGTCAGTACATTTAAATTCTGTAAACGTCAATCATTACCTGTAACAGTTCATGATAGTCCATAATAGACCAAAGTAAGTGCTGTGACAATCAAGGACAGTCCGTCACAAACATGACAGTCTTTAACGGTTAAAAAAAGTACTGTCACAAGCAAGGACATTTACAATACAAGTCAATGCTGTTTCTGTCATTTACTTTTACAATGTCGAACAGTCATGGGTATGTCTGTTACATGTAACTACTGTTCAGGACTGTTCCAATCCATAACAGTACTTCGCTGGTCTTCAACGTTGTAAATGGGACGTTTCCAGTTCATGAGAGTTAGAAAAAGACTGTTACTAGTATGGACAGGACGTGTTTGGTTCAAAGCGATTATTATTAGCCAAATAGTTTCAGAGAAGATCTCCGAATGTGTTTTCCCATAAAGTGTGACAAATTAGAGCTTTTTCCTGCTGGCAGCCATCTTTGATTTTGGGGGACCATTAAATGGACAATTGTAATTAATTTTTTTCAATGAAAAGATTACCACGTACAATGGAGGTCATGTGAAGGCAGAAGCGCTCACTTGTAATACCAAAATGACCAAAAATATAATATTTGTGCCACACTGAAGATGATCCGGACAGAATCGGGATCTGAATATGTTGGGGTCTCGATTGGGTTCCAATCTTTATTTGAACTTTTTGCCAATATTCTGCACAAAATTCGATTTTTCAGATAAGCCTTAATTTCAATTAGTCAAAGTAACCGTTTGAAAAAAAAATGATTGCAATTTCTTGTTGTTGCAGGCTGTCTTGCTATATTGAACATTTATCTTCAGTTCATCTCTTGAGTTATACAAGAATGTCAATATTGCTATCTCTGAGTTGCAGTAGTGTACATTGTACTGCCTGAAATCATGTAATAGTAGCATTTACACCGCATATCTCTTGTTAAAGCAATAGGACTTGTAATAGTAGCCTTCCGATCGTATGTTCTTGGTTAAAGCAGTACGACTTGTAACAGTAGCCTTCAGACCGTATGTCCTTGGTTAAAGCAATACGACTTGTAACAGCAGCCTTCAGACTGTATGTCCTTGGTTAGAGCAGTACGACTTGTAACAGTAGCCTTCAGACCGTATGTCCTTGGTTAAAGCAATACGACTTGTAACAGTACCCTTCAGACCTTATGTCCTTGGTTAAAGCAATACAATGAACGACTTGTAACAGTAGCCTTCAGACCGTATGTCCTTGGTTAAAGCAATACGACTTGTAACAGTAGCCTTCAGACTGTATGTCCTTGGTTAAAGCAATACGACTTGTAACAGTAGCCTTCAGACCGTATGTCCTTGGTTAAAGCAATACGACTTGTAACAATAGCCTTCAGACCGTATGTGCTTGGTTAAAGCAATACGACTTGTAACAGTAGCTTTCACACCGTATTTTCTTTGCTAAAGCAATACGACTTGTAACAGTAGCCTTCAGACGTACATACGGATAGAATGCATTACATAATCCCCCGCTTTCGTTAAGGAGTGGAATAATAAATCCAATAAAAGAACTGTACCAGGGAAACTCCTCTGGAACCAGGTAGTCTTTGAAAAATAATTGGCTTTATCAGGAATCCACATCGAGTTAAATAGTTTAACAATAGCCAATGAAAAAAGATCAATCATAGATTGCTCACCTTTTTTGGACCAACACTTAAGTTTGATTTTTGAAAATTTATATATAGGAATCATCAATAAAAATTTAATTTAAAATTAAAGTTTTTTGCAATCTGACTATTGAAAATGGTCATCATTACTGTTAGGAATTGAAAAAGATACGGTTGCTAAGTAGAATTCCCCGAAATAACAGGTCTTTAAGACTTTCAGGAAATTTACCAAAATAAGAATCAAAGATTTTTTCAGTCTTTCTATTGAAAACAATGATTCTTAATGTAAGGTATGGTTACTACGGGAATTCCAAAAATAACAGGTCTTTAAGACTTTCAAGAAATTTACCAAAAATTAGAATCAAAGTTTTTTTTTGCAATTTGACTATTGAAAATGATCACTGTTAAAATAAGGCACCAAACAGATATGGTTGCTTGGTAAAATTCCAAAAAGTAATGGGTCTTTGAGAGTTTAGGACATTTACCAATATAAGAATCATATTTTTGAAATTTTAGTGTTCATACTAGCTGATGACGTTATAGATTTCCTTTATTATATGATTTCATGTTAGAATTTCAAAAATTATTGGTCTTTGACATTTTCAGGAAATTTAGCAAATTTGGCACCGAAGCCAACATTCTAAATTCTTATCTTGGATTCCAAAAGCAATTCAAGTAATTCCCCATGAAAATTCTACATAAAGTTCCAATCATATGCTAAGTACTTATTGTTTTAAGTTTTTTGGTCCTGTAAGGGCGTGCCCCAGGGGTCATACCAATTGTCCGCTATAATTAGCAAATTAGATAAACATAATGGAACTCATATAGAAAGTTTCAGCTTCCAAACATAAATACTTCGGAAGATTTCGCATATTACTGGATAACTCGAAATACAATTTCGCTCATTATTCCGCCCTGAGGGCAAATTTCAAAATTCCGAAACCTTTGGCACAGACAACATTTATAGTGTTACTTAGACCCTTAAAACGAGGTTTCTTCAACTTAAGGTGTAAGAGCAGTTCTATCTGAATTGTTGTTTTCGTTTTTTGGACCCCTAGAGGCCATGCCCTGAGGGGTCATACGAAAATTCTGACGCCCTCTGTGAAGTTGATACATAATATGTGAGTCGATTCCCGGGTTTCAACTTTCTAGCCCAAATAACCTTGGAGATTTCTTCGATTATTGGTTATCGCGAAAATTCGTTTTCGCCCATAATTTGCTGCTAGGGCGTTTGACAGAAACTCCAAACCCTAGCGCTAGTGCAGATTATACTCTAGAGAAGGCTGCTAGATTTCAAATTTCTACCTCTTATAGTTCCAGAGCTATTGGGGAGCACTACACACATACGTACGTACGTAGGTACATACGGACAGACTGCATTATATAATACCCCGCTTTCGCTAAGCGGGGGGATAATAATCCTTTAAATTCTGCTTATTCACAAGTTACGAAGTGAATTCATTTTTTACTTGTATTGCGCGTGAATTACCCCGATGCAATATGTTCGTTAAACTGATTTTTTTCAATTGATTGGTAAAATCAAATTATTGGGATTTTAGAAATGGACTGTAAATCCCGATAATTGTATAAAAGTTGGTCAATTTTTGAATTAAAAAATTCCATAAATATTTCATTTACGTGTACAAATGTGAAGATAATTGAAAATTATGATTTGTTTATAAAGCATTTAAAAAAGTGTGCGTACGCTTTGAATCCGCATCTGTCTAACGTAGGGCGACACATTATAGTGCCACGGAATTTTGTTTTAAATTGAGATGACGAAAAAATGAGACGAATAATCTACAAATTAATACAATAATTTATGTAAACAATTATTTGTATAATGCTATGGAACACGTAACTTGGTGTATAAGAAAGTTTCAACTAATAAGAGATTTGGATATTGCCTTACCAGCAAATTAACTATGCAGGTCGTTCATATGGCCGAGTCCGTCACAAATTGTGAAATTTCAAATTTTCATGCTCATATTGAAACATCGCTTAATATATTTGTTTCTTTCTATAAGAGTGAAAACCAGGGGGATTCTTGTTTTAGATCATCTTCTCACTAGAATCTCAATAGGATTTTTTCCAATTTAAACAATTTATTTCTTTCTATGTCATGCCAACCTAATATAGTTTTCCTACCCCATGGAAAAAATATTTTACCCATGAAAAAACTGTTGTTCTATTAAATCAGTTCATTACAGAAAATTACAATTTAGCCATATCCTATGAATAAAAGTATATTTGTATTTACTATAATGAAAACTTCTACACATGTTCTACCTATGACAGCAGAGTTCAATAAACTACACAATTCCAATGGCATAAAATCGACTGTGACAGGGCATGTCAGTACATTTAAATTCTGTAAACGTCAATCATTACCTGTAACAGTTCATGATAGTCCATAAGAGACCAAAGTAAGTGCTGTGACAATCAGGGACAGTCCATCACAAACATGACAGTCTTTAACGGTTAAAAAAAGTAATGTCACAAGCAAGGACATTTACAATACAAGTCAATGCTGTTTCTGTCATTTACTTTTACAATGTCGAACAGTCATGGGTATGTCTGTTACATGTAACTACTGTACAGGACTGTCCCAATCCATAACAGTACTTCGCTGGTCTTCAACGTTGTTAATGGGACGTTTCCAGTTCATGAGAGTTAGAAAAAGACTGTTACTAGTATGGACAGGACGTGTTTGGTTCAAAGCGATTATTATTAGCCAAATAGTTTCAGAGAAGATCTCCGAATGTGTTTTCCCATAAAGTGTGATAAATTAGAGCTTTTTCCTGCTGGCAGCCATCTTTGATTTTGGGGGACCATTAAATGGACAATTGTAATTAATTTTTTTTTCAATGAAAAGATTACCACGTACAATGGAGGTCATGTGAAGGCAGAAGCGCTCACTTGTAATACCAAAATGACCAAAAATATTATATTTGTGCCACACTGAAGATGATCCGGACAGAATCGGGATCTGAATATGTTGGGGTCTCGATTCGGTTCCAATCTTTATTTGAACTTTTTGCCGATATTCTGCACAAAATTCGATTTTTCAGATAAGCCTTAATTTCAATTAGTCAAAGTAAACGTTTTCTTGTTGTTGCAGGATGTCTTGCTATATTGAACATTTATCTTCACTTCATCTCTTGAGTTATACAAGAATGTAAATATTGCTATCTCTGAGTTGCAGTAGTGTACATTGCACTGCCTGAAATCATGCAATAGTAGCATTCAGACCGCATGTCTCTGGTTAAAGCAATACGATTTGTAATAGTAGCCTTCAGATTGTATGTTCTTGGTTAAAGCAATACGACGTGTAACAGTAGCCTTTAGACCGTATGTCCTTGGTTAAAGCATGGTAACAGTAGCCTTCAGACCTTATGTCCTTGGTTAAAGCAATACGACTTGTAACAGTAGCCTTCAGACTGTATGTCCTTGATTAAAGCAATACGACTTGTAACAATAGCCTTCAGACCGTATGTTCTTTGTTAAAGCAATACGACTTGTAACAGTAGCCTTCAGACCGATGTCCTTAGTTAAAGCAATACGACTTGTAGCAGTAGCCTTCAAACCGATGTCCTTGGTTAAAGCAATACGACTTGTAACAGTAGCCTTCAGACCGTATGTCCTTGGTTAAAGCAATACGACTTGTAACAGTAGCCTTCAGACCGTATGTCCTTGGTTAAAGCAATACGACTTGTAACAGTAGCCTTCAGACCGTATGTCCTTGGTTAAAACAATACGACTTGTAATAGTAGCCTTCAGACCGTATGTTTTTTGTTAAAGCAATACGACGTGTATCAGCCTTTACTGGCTTTCAATAATTTAATTAGTTGTAAATATTTTTATATCTAATAATGAATTGTCGCATTATGTCACAAATATGCATCAAAATTTACAAAAATAATTAAAAAATATGTATTCCTATATAAAGCCGTTTCCCGTTTGATTTAAAAAAAAACATGATTAGTTTACATATGGTATCCATAGGATGGTGTCCGGATTTCTTGCTGTCCTGTGCGTCTTCAAAAGGACTTCAAACATAAATGTACAACTGTGGTCACAGGTAATAATTGTAGGTATGGTCTTGGCCATGAAACACATGCGAAGGTAATTTTTTGTTTTATCTAAATTAAAAACAAAATGGTTCAGACGTAACCCTTCTTTGACTTTTTGAGATTTCAGACTAATAAATGTAAATTAACACTTGTTAGTTGCCAACAAAACCCATGCCAAGTTCCAATTAGGTTGGATTATTGACTACCGACTTTGACATTTTCCCGGATTGAATCACTCAGTGTGACGGGTGCTGTTAACAGAGCAGGACATGCTTACCCTTCCGGATCACCTGATATCACTCTCATGTTCACTGGAGTTCACACTTTGAGTGCCATTGTTCTGAATGTTGTGATTTCTGTTTCTGTGCTTTGTATCTGTCTGGCGTCATTGTTTTCTGTGTTCTCGTTTTTGCCCTGTCGTTGGACTTCGATTTTTGTGAATTTCACTCCTTTGTTCCTTCGGTATTCTACTTCCGTTGTTTGAAACTAAAAAAATGTTGCAAAAATATGTTGAATGGTGTTCTATGCATATCATTACATGTCTGTATTTTTGGAACCATTTGAACAATTACCGCTGGTTTTCTTGAGATTGGAGATGCTAGTATTTTATTTTTCAAGACATTTTTGTTCATTTTTGTTTGTTTTATCTTATTTTTTGCCTTTTTTTTGTTTTGCCTCATACTTAAAAATTTTTCCACTTAGCTTGTTGTTTCGGTAATGGTTTACTAAGTTTTGGAAGCCCATATGATAACCCGCCATTTACCATATTTTCCACCTAGTTTGTTGTTTCGGT